>PVLD010021207.1:0-32047 GCA_004027595.1 Dinomys branickii | reverse complement strand
AAATAAAAACACTCCAAGGCAGATGAGTGCTCATCTCATTTTATATTTCTCTTCTGGGTGAATTTAAACAATTTCGCCAATAAGCTATATCAGTATGGTTAGTTTTCTTATGTCTGATCAAAACTCTTGATGCTACTCTGCAGGCCCACTTCCTAGTTAGTCTTAGCACTGTTGAACTGTTCACTGTCTCTACATTGATGAGTCTCATTCTGACTTCCACAAATTCTAAGGGAAATCTTGAGTACTGAGTTAGAATGCCTATGATCTGGATTAGATACTTTTTGGAATCCTTGCCTTAATGTAACATTCCTAGTGATATCTGTCTAACTTGGCCAAAGTTATTTTTCCTCTCTGGTTATTAGCACTTTATCCATAAAATACAATGAGTATGAACATATTTTAAGAGAAAGAATCACCACTCTGATGTAAATTATTGAACTGAAGAGTTTTCCTGGAGATCTTCAATTTGGGATTCAATCATTATCGCAAATGGAAAATGGGTGAAGATCACTCTTTCCATAGTTAGCTACTTGTTATTAATATGAGCTTTGGCAATACTACTTAGTATTGGGCATTGGGTATTTAAGTGCACACATATCTTTAAACACAGGCTTATATAGAAAAGACAATGGAAATTGCCTATCTCCACATACGGATGTTCATTTGGATATCATAATTACTCCTAGTTAGTTGTGCATTCATCCAGTGAGCTGACACTTTCTTTGATTACTAGCGCATCCTGAAGTCATTTAACACAAACCATCCAATTTTAGTCATCATCCTGTTGAATTTATTGATGCATGGAATCTTCCACTGTAGTGGCTGGTATCTCTGCTTCTACAAATCTGGCTAGTTCTCCAACCAGGAGGCAGATGGTATATTTGGGAAAGGAACCTGGCATTGTGATTTTACAGAAAGTCAACAATCTTATATTTTCTTTTGCCATAGACTACCACATGAATAAATGCAATTACTGTTATCTTAGGCAATTTGTGCAGCTGTAGCAATACTGAAGAAATATTTCGAAGAGTAAAAGTAGAAATGCAAGAGCAAAAATACTCTGAAGCATTCTGAGGTCACCTAAAAGCTACAATCCTGTCAGATCCTTACAGAACTTTGTAGCCAGATTCCTTATCTAATCCTGATTACTTAAACCTATTGCAGCTTGAGGCAGAATAGTCAGACTCCACTCAGTTTTCCTTGGGCATTTATGAAATGTTATCTGGTAATAGCCAAGGAAGCCATTATGACCAGATAATCTTTTGGCACGAGATTCCTTTGTGGCTGCTCTATGGGTATAATTTTCCAAATGTCTGAGTTGGCCCGTTAGGGACAAGTGAGGCTATCAGTTAATTGATATCAGATAATAAGTGTCCAGTTTTTTGCAAAACTCTACCTTGAGAGTAACAAAAAAATAACAGATTATAAGTGCAAAGGGAAATTCTTTAACTAATTATGTGATTAACTGACAAATATTTCTTGAGTATATGCTGCAGGTAAGATTCTGTTTCCTTATTAAAAAACATGTGAGTCAGGGACATTTCCAATAAAGGTTGATGACTAAGTTGAAAGACTAAGACATACACGTGTAACCAATATGGATAAACAAAAATTCAAGGTGGTCCATAATCAAGTGATTCACAGGAATATACTGACCAAGGGATTTCAGAGGTACAAGAGAAGATTTCTAACTAGGATGATTCAGATGGCTTCTTGGAAAAGGTAGGGTTTGTGCTAGGCACTGTCAGTTGGACAACATTTTGGTGGGTGAAAGCAAAGAGAACATATTAGGCCAGGAGATAAATGGCATCAGAAAAGTACTGAGGTGAGTGAGCACAGTGGCTTTGGAGAAAGGTAGCTGACTGGCTTGGCTGAAGCTGAACACTTCTTTTGGGGAGTAGGACCCATAGGGATTATCAAACCCAAGTTCTGCTCCTCTTATTCTAACCTATTTATGGCCACACATACACAGCTTTCTTTATTCTGTTACTGGTGTTTCATATACACTATAGTAATGGGGCTAAATGTCTAACATCAGCAGACATAGTAACTATGATATAGTACTTAAGAATAAGGTTTGAAGTTTGAGCCATGGCTAAACCAACTGCTAGGTAGTTAACCTTGGATAAGCTTATTTATTGTTATTTTTTCATCTATAAGTATAGGCATTAATAACAGTGATGGGAGGAAGAAAAGGAGAATGTTTAAAAAAGACAGAAAATGAAAAACCTGCAAAGCACATTGCTACAGAGGTGAAAGTAGAATTCAAGAAAGGAAGAGGTTATTAAATGCTATCAAATAAAACAAAGAGGTCAAGATAGCTGAGAAGTGCCAAATCCCACTAAATTTGACAACATGGAGAATTTCAGTTCATTTTCTGTTGCAATAACGAATTACCTGTGATTTATTTATATCTTTCTGAAGAAAAGGCGTTTATTTGGGCCATAATTTTGGTGGTTAGAAAATGCAAACAGCACGGTGCGCCATCTGGCTACATTGCAACATGGCAGAGAAATGGAAAGCAAAGCAACCATCTGTAGAAGTGGCATGTATACAAACAAGAAAGCAAGAAAATGAGGAAGGGTTAGGGTCTTTCCTTTGCAACAACCTGATCTCTGGAACTTATCCACTTCTGAGAGCTCCAACCCACTCAGAGAGAATAGTACTAATCCATTCATGAGGGTGGAGACCCCATGACCTAATTAACTTCCACCAGTGCGTGCCCCTTTCTTAAAGGTTCCATCACTACTGCCAACACTGGAGAGTAAGCTTCTAAAACATGAATCATTGAGGACATATATTCAATCCATAGCAGAGATCACTGGAAACTCTTAAGAAAGAAGCTTTAAGCCTGTAATCCCAGCACTTTTGGAAGCTAAAGCAGGAGGATCATAAATTTAGGCCCAATCTTGGCAACTTAGTGACTTAGAAGAACCTTGTATCAAAATAAATAAAAAGGGTTTGGGATGTAGCTCAGTGCAAAAGGTACTTGGTTTAGTCTCTAGTACTGAAAATCAAAACAGCTCAAAAAAAAAAAAACAAAAAACATAGCTTTAGTACAAAAGGAGAAAGAAAATTTGTAGAAAAATGACAGTGTAGGAGGGATGGGAAGCGAAGGAAAAAGAACACACAATGAGGAACTGGAGCTGCAGTTCACTTTCAGCTTCACTTTATTTTCAGTGAAGGAGAGAGGGACAGATGACTTTGACTCTATGGAGTTAGCCAGTCAAAAGAAGCAATGGCTGCATAGTATCTCAACTTAGAACAGAAATGGCTGCTGGTTCCTACAAGAACTTCCAGCCCTAGTGTCTTGGTTATTTTTTTCTTGTTGCTGAGACAAAATACCGAACACCCAAAATGAAGGAAGGAAAGGTTTGTTTAGCTTACAGTTTGTGAAGGTTTCAGTCCATACTTGGCTGGTTCTGAGGCACAGGGGCACATGGCAGAGGGCAACAGTTCATGGCGGCAGTACACAGCAAAGCAACAAGCACAAGAAGGGAGGTATGGCAGGAGGAATCACAGCCAGCAGCCTCTTTCTCACCCTTACATATATAAACTATCCGCCCTAGGGCAGGTATAGCTCTCACATCCATAATCCCAGCAAGCTATCTGCCCTAGGGTGGATATAGCTCTCACACCCATAATCCCAGCATTGGATCCTGGATCAGTCATAAACTCTAAAAGGCACCAAATAACCGCATGAGGATTTGAGGCGACATGCAGACACAAACCATAACACCTAGCTTCCTCTTTGCATGATACAGGATATAGTGACAAAAGAAAAGTGCAATTTCTGCTCACAAAACACCTTGCCTCTTCCTTTTGTCTAGCACTGCAGAGGAACAAAATAATATCATAAAGCAATCTGCCCAGTGACAATATCACAAGAATGCCACAGAACAATGACAAGAGACTCCCTGTATAGCAAAGCCTCATTAATTTGGATTACACTAATTTCGAACTTGTGGTAATTTAACTTGGGCAGGAGTTACCTTTGTACTGCTTACAAAGAAAGGGTTCACGAAGCAAATAGTGTGAACGAGATTTCAAGGGAGTTAATTTAGTCTGCCAGAGTCTTATTTCACCTATTTTAAAGAACATACTGTTTTTAAAGAACTTTAGCATATTCATTATTAGAATGCAAATTGATTCTGCTAATTATAGATTAGTGTAATCTACTATTAAACTCCTATAACTGCAGCAGTTAACTTTGCTTTCACTGCATATGCTCATTAGAAATAAAATATTAATTCCTTAAAGTTACCGCATAATTCAGATTACTGCAGACCCTTTTACACCCACTCTCATGAGTTAACTACATTACAGGAGGTACTCTAAACCACACTATTTAGGTTACTCTAATACTCTAAACTAAAGCATTATTCATAAATAGAGACAAAAACCAATAAGTGACCTAAAAAGGTCTCAAAGCAGCCAAAATAGACCTTTTAAACTTGGTGCGATGAATTCCATGCACTCTATCCATAGCAGATTCCATGGACAGCCGACTTAGCTCTAAACATAGTATGAATACAACACATCAACTGAGAGCTGGAGAGCTTGTTTTTACATAAAGTTCATAACTAATTGGAAGGACACTGAGAAGAGTATGAAGTGAATGCAGAAAGGAAACAAGATTTATATAAAATGTAACTATAATAACTATAAAACTACCACAGTGTAGGACAATTTACTAGAGAGGTAAAAGGCCTATATTCCTTAGTAAACCATGAAAGCTGTAATAGGGTATTAGAATGCAGTACAATAACTAATGACTGGAATTATGCCCCTAAAGATCAAACAGAGTTAAATTATGTTGAATATATGCTTTACAAAAGCAGAGAATCTTACACACACACACACACACACACAATAGTCAACCTAAAAATGTGAAATATGTTGATGCTTAAAAAGACAAGCATTGTAATATTATCATATAATAATTATGATAATAAAATAGTAACATTTATTAAGTGGTAACTATATGTAGACACCATCCTAAACACTTTACCTACATCATTTCAACTACTTCACTGCACAATCCTAAGAGATTTTAAAGAAAGTGAAACACAGAGAAGTTAAGCAACTGACTCCAGGCCAAAGAGAGAGACAGAGTGAGTGTTAGAACTCAGGGCAATTCCTTGGCTATGCACCACGCCTTTTTGTGCTCCAGAAAATTCAGCTCCTTTCTTGAGGGCTCCACATAGCTAATATTTTTCTGCACTTTTATTTTCCAGACTCAAACATCTTGATTTATCAGCAGAAAGAGAGCTCTGATCTAAGAGAAAGATATGATATTCTTTTTATAAACTCCATTTTACAAGTTGAAAGTAAAATTATAGTAAAGAAAAGCAATGAACTATTTATTGGGCCCATCTGAAAATCTCCTGCATCATTCTCTATGTACTAGAGATTCTACTTCCAAATGAGGAACCAAGAAACAAAAAGATGGTATTGTAAAATACCAGAAGATCAGTTAATATTGGGTTCTCCTATTGTTTTCCTTTTCCTTCTGGAGGAATTTAAAGTGAGAATAGATCAATTGGACATATGGGCTGAAGGGTTAGCAAAAGAAGGTAAAAATTCAGTTGGCTGTTATAGAGGATTTAGGAGAATCTGTTTGCCAGATGTGCTAAGAGAATTATAAGCACGTGAAATACATGAAGGCATAGTATGCATTTGGAGGAGCAGAGGTGGAGGCACAAATGTATGCAGTTATCTGTGTTAGAAGAAAATTGAGGGTAGCCTGCCATACAAAGACAGATGTACAGTGAACAGAGTCACTCATACAATCCCTTCTACCTAAATTGATTCTCTTTATTCTTCTCTCATCTTGAGTCTGCCTATTCTTCAAGGATCATTTTTAAATGTCACTTTAGCCATGAAGTATTTCACAATGCCTAAAGCTAAATCAAATTCTCCCTTATTTCTGCTCCTAGAAGTTTTTTGCCTCTTATACCTATTTGCCACAGCACTGATGATATTCTATCTTGTTATTAGGGTTGTACTTATATGTATTTCCCTCTTCTCATTCTATCATGAAGATGGGGAACTTTTAATTCTTTAGTTCCTACAAGTCCTAGCATAGTACATACTACATTCTAGGCTCTGGGAAAATGTTGACTCAGTAACACTGACTTAAGACAGTGTGTTATCACCTAGCTTACCTGAAGGAGCAATTGTTCTCTTTCTTTTCTTGCTTGAGTCCCCTCCATTTTCAATGAGGCCTTCTGTTACCAAAGGGCCACTGGCACTACCAAACTGCAGGGGCTCGTTGTTGTTGGCAGGGTCAAAGGGCAGCTGGTTCAATCCTAAAGAAGAAAAAGAAAGCCAAAGTCCAGACTCCATTAAGGACTGGGATCATCTCCAGATTTCTTATGTGAGCCACTAAGTGAAAACCTTTCAGGTCTTCAGAGTCTAGGTATAATAGATGAATTCCTTAAAGACACTTGCCCTCTGCAATTTTTACAGATCTTGCTTACAATTATAGAATTAAAATATAAGAGGGTGGTTGTGTCATTCATTAGGTCCTGTTCCTGTGAGAATGTCACATTTTTGGCCACAAGCTAGCAGTTGTTTTCTTTTCTTTTTTGAGGGGGGGATACCAGGAATTGATTTCAGGACTTTGCCCTTGCCAGGTAGGCGCTGTGCCACTGAGCTATATTCCCAGCCCTAGTAGCTGTTTTCTACTTCTTCCTTTAAATAGAAAAGACTAGCTGGGCACAGTAGCACATGTCTGTAGTCCCAGCTACTTGGCACGCTGGTGCAGGAGTATTGTTTGAGCCTAGGAGTCAGAGGCCAGCCTGAGCAACAGAGCCAATTTCAAAGAAAAGAAAGCAAAAGGAAAGGGAGAGGAGAAGAGAGGGGAGAGAAGGGGCGGGGTGGGCAGGGCAGATCTTCTTTTAAGGTGCCAGTGAGAGTACCCATTCTTCCTTTGAAAAAGTTTGGGTTTGTATTCCTTGGATTATCTCCTAACATTTTTCCATTATCTCATTACAAAGTTCGTTGAACTGATCCAGACACAATTATTAGACTATCTTGGTATCAAAGTCACTTCCAGTGAAAACATAGTCTTCTAAAAAGAGAGAGAAACCATAACTCCATGGCAAACGAGAAATGAAAACAAAGGTAGAGACATTTTGAGTTGGTTATTTAGTTGCTGAAGTATTGGGGAGTTATGACCCAGATTTGAGTAGTATTAATCTGATCTACAAATGCTGTTGATGGCATGGTCACTTTACTAGGCATTATGACATCATATAAAATGGAAAAAGGCATTTTTAACTCTCCAAATCCTTCAAATCTTATATAGTTCAGTCAGGGATGAGTAGAAATTGTTTCTTACTCCTCAGGCAGCAGCACCTGGAATTTCAAGTGTTTCAATTAAGACGTCATGAAATGCAGAATCAAAAGCTATCTTAAAGCCCCAAGTAAAGGCACCTTGTTTAAGCCTTTTATCCACGAGTTCTCTAGATGAAAGGGGAAATCAGGTTAGCCTGATATGATTCATTCCTTAACCTCCATTTTTCTGTGGCTATTAGCCGTAAAATTCTTGAGGTAATGTATCAAAATATCAATAAAAAGCTTAGAATCCAGTTAGTAAAAGGTCAACCAAATTTCAGTAAAATGAATGCTAAGGTTCTAACAAAATGATTTCATATTACTGTTTTAAATAAAGAGCATCCACTGGCTAATGTTTTGAGCCCACATAAAGCATTTCTTCAGCAATCACACGCCAATTTGAACACATCCACTAAATGTCCTTTGGGACTTGTCAAACATCCATCCTTTCCACCATGTGAATAACTCAAGAATAAAAGTTGATTCTATATCTTAAGTGAACTATTCACCGCATCATATCTGTGTACTATTAAATCTCTAGCATGACTAGAACTAAAGAAACAAATGTCAATAGCTGAGTATTAGAAAATATTGATGTCACGACAGGTACTATTTTCAAAGAAGACTAGATTTTTATATGATTTACAAATAAAGATGTTTGGTGCACTTGAGTAATACTAGAGCAAAATATGATTAGTGTACTATTCCAAAACTTCCCTTGGCATTTCTTTCTGCAGTATCCTATTGATCAAAATAAGTTCCATGAAGATAAAGTGGTATAATGTAATGAACCTGACAGTTTCAAAATCCAGGTATTCTTTACTAGCTAGACAGTTTTTTGCAAGTCATGTAACCTTAGTCTTAGTTTCTAAATGTATAAACAGGAGTAATAAAACTGCACAAAGGTTACTGCAAAGATTGACAAATACATATTTATAATAATCATATTACTCTTAGTAAATCAAAACAAACTCTTCCCTGTATGCTTGTAAATTTTTCTAAGGAGGATCTCTCTTCCTCCCTTTACTTCCCCACAGCTATATCCCTTGTGTCTAATACCACACACATAGTGAATGCTGAATGAATGAATTAATCTTCAATAAGTGGGGGTAGATGACTCATTACATTAATCCATGTAATTAGAATAAAGACTTGGCAGTTGATAACGAAGAATTAATGCCATCACTGAAAAGTTCTGTTGCTGATTATAGCAATATTACTTAAAATAATTAGATTTTAAATGCACCTCAATCATTTGAGTACTATATCATAGGATGGGTAAGGTCCTGATTATAAGGAAATCTTAGGCTTTAGGAGGTTCTGATTAATGACTGTTAATCATAAAAGTCTTTTTTATCTTGTCTTGCACGTGATATTTTTACAAAATAACATTAGTCCATTTTCCTGCCTTATTAAGTAGCTGACTGAGGATCTTACAATGCTGCAGAGCCATGGCCAATAAAAGGCAGTTAATAATAGTACCCAACTTATGGGACTGTTAAAAATATTAAATGAGGTCATATACGTAGAAAATTCTGCAACATACCTAACATATAGTAGATGCTCAATTAATGTAGACACACACACACACACACACACACACACACAGAGAAAGTATTATCTGAGGCATAACCTTGCTCTCCTACTTCCTACTTTTACCCAGGTAGGCTACCACCATTTCCATTTCCTTTCAGTGGAATGAATTAACGAATGAATTAATCTTCAATAAGTGGGGGTAGATGACTCATTACATCAATCCATGTAATTAGAATAAAGACTTGGCAGTTGATAACCAAGAATTAATGCCATCACTGAAAAGTTCTGTTGCTGATTATAGCAATATTACTTAAAATAATTAGATTTTAAATGTAACTCAATCATTCGAGTACTATACTGTACTGGGTGATCTATCAAGAGTACAACCTGAGTGCTGTAGCTGAACGGACATGGCAGGCTCAATAAATATTAACTATTACTACTATAAGATTGAATTTCCATTTTTTAATTTCTTAAATTATTTATGTATAACAAGAGATTGATCTTTACTAACTAGAATTTGTCCTCATTCAAGGATGTATCCTACTTTCCTCAATGAATCTTTTCATTGCTGTTTATAACTTTTTGTAAAAGTGGAAGGAATCCAGGGGAAGAAATCTGTTGAATTAAAGGTATTCAGTTGCAGATGTCTGACTATAATTTTGTCTGTCCTTTACTTGGTTCCAGATAATGTTGAGTGACTTAGGTATTTAGTTCCTCACAATAATGTATAGATCTTTCTGGTACTGAAAAGAAAATGGTATTTCAAGCACTTCCTGTGTATTCACCTCCAAGATCCAGGTATGTAAAAACTCTGACAAATTGAGTGCAATATCTCACCCTTGTTTTTTGTAAGGAAAGATTTCAGATCAAGGAGAGAAAAACATCTCACTAAGCTGATTAATTTAAACAGAAATCCACATTTCACATTATCTAGGACCCAACAGAGTCTGCAAAGATTTATAGTTTGAGAGCAAGGGTTACAGAGATAGCAAAATCCTACAAGCCCCTAAAACAGCACCAAATAAACCAACAACAGTAAATAAAAAGATATGTAGGATCTTTTCTGTGTTATATACATGTGATCCATGACAAATATTATTTTAATTAAAATAGCACCATTCAAGTTATTTAAACCCCACAAAGAAACTATCACTTTAATGAGAAGAATTCTTGTTGGTAAAATTATAATGATGACATAAACATAAAATATTAGCAATTACCATAATATAATTCTTACCCAAAATACAGTATTTATCTGTAAATCTCTGATGGAAACAATTCTTATCAGTTTCTACTAGACATGATAAACTGGAAAATATTAGATTTGAAAGAAACTTTTGAGGTTATTTATTATGTAGTTAATTTTTCTGTGTAACCCAGGAATCTTTATAGAATTCCTAACAGGCCTCAATCCCAGGGCACTTCTTTGCCTAGGGTCCATTTCTTTCTAGGCTCCCAGGCACTCAGCTGGTTCTCCTCACCTTTGAAAAACTACCACCTACTCTATTTGGAGGTGTTCCTTATTATTTTCCATAAATTGCCAGTGGCATAGAATGTATTTTATTGAATTATCTTGATTATTGTCCCCAGAATGAACACATAAGATTTTTAACTTGTAAATAATTCTCTGTCACTGCAAGAAAAAAAAATGAGGATATTAACAGAATAAAGTCAGAATTTTTCTAAAGTCTTACACATTTCCCTTAGCCCCTGCCCTTTTATTTCTCAGGACAAACTTAATAAAACTTTGCACCATGATTATTCTTTTCCATGACATCTTGTCGCCTTATCCCCCAGGCCCACAAAATTTAGTTTGTCCAAACAGAAGCACAAATTGATGAAATACAGACAGATAAGAAACATTAGTGTTATAGATTTTTGCTATTTCTGTATCTTATGCTCACAAGCAAACAAATCCATGTGATAATGTAATCTTGTTTAAAACCAATTTGACTAGTGTAGACAGCTGACCAGCTGTTATTTCACATCCTGTCAAACTATAGATTATCTGACTTCATGGCACACATGAGGCCTCTTTAGCAAGTATACATACTGTGGAAGGGTGGGGGAATGGTCCTTGGAGAATGACATTTCTCTTGCAATGGAAGCAAGGGGTCAAACATCTCAGAATGATGTGTGGTTCCCAGTGAAGACTACAATCTGCAGCTGCAGGTCAAGGAATTCATATGCAATGATGTCTGCAATACACATGCAAATGATTCCTGGGTTTTGTGGAAAGCACTGAAGAATTTTCATGATTCTTGTGAAAGAAGATCAATGATCTCTTTATGTCCAGCTGCAATAAGAGTTACTGTCACAATTTACTTTCCTGGGTTTTCTACTATCAGGCCAAATTAGGGCCAACCTTCATGATGCAATCTAACACTTTTAATGATTGCCCCAGGTTATAGTACTGAAATTTGACCCTATAGATCCAAGCCATCTTACTTGCAGCTGCGGCCCATAGACTCCATAGCCACAGCACAAACAGACACATTTCTACTCTGGATTCGTTCAGTTTACAAATATTTAGGAAACATGTAATAATAATAATAAAGATTAAATTTTTAAAAATTAATCAATATTCAGCCTGGTATGGTGGCACATGCCTATAATACCAGCACTCTAGGAGTCTGAGGCAAGAGGATGTTAAGTTTGAGCACAGCCTGGACAATTTAAACACTTATTTAAACTGATACAGTAAATTGAGACAGTAAAACCTAAACAAAAAAGGCTGGGGATGTAGGTCAGTATGAAGGGTATGGGATCAACCCCCAGTATTGCAAAATAATAATAATAATAATAAATATTATTATCATTTTTAAAATTTTAGAATGGCCAAAATCCTGAGAAAATTAAAGGCAGGAATCTCCAGACAGTAATTGATGCTTAAAAAATAAGTATCAAGGTTTGGTAACAGGAATATTCTATCTAATTTATATGTAAATCGAATTTATTCAACCTGAATCTTATTTTCCATGTGACTTCAGGTTTATATCAGATATTGGACTGTATGGTGAGAGGATGGTGTCTCAAAATTAGTTTTTATTTGAAACTTTTTGGAAAATAAGAGATTAAGGTAATGCTCAGGCCCTTGACATGTTGGTAGGTGCTTTTGTTGGATTTGTCCATCTGTGGAATTTCCTCCTCACTTTTGTTCACCCTCCCTCTTTCCTCCATACAGGCCTGAAAACCTCTGAATTTACAGCTCTCACTTTCCAGCCATTCTTTTTTTAGTTCTGAGGGAACAGTCACAATGTTCAAAAAAGCTGGACTGCAGTTCTATTCATGAGCCAAGGGGTTAGCAGCCAAAACAACTGAACATTTTTCAGTTCCAAGTCTTAACTGATATCAAACAAATAAAACCTATTTTGTCAATTTCGTGAATCCAATATTAGATATAACTGACTTAGGTAAAGCAAAGGCAATTGTGAAAGATTTACTGGTGAGTAAAAGTAATGAGAAAGAGATGAGAAAGGGAAGGGCAAAAGTTACTCTTCTGCTAAGGGGCTTGCTTGAGTGTCAGTCGACATAAAAACTTTCATAGCAAAATTTAGGCTCCAGCCACCTTTTTCCAGGTGTGACACAGGTGACAGGCAAATTTTCACTGACAGTGAGTGATCTTTCAATCAGCTTTTAGTAATTCCCCAAACTGCTTGGTCAAGGTACTTAAGTCCATCATGAAAAAGCTCCAACCATTTCAAGCTTTGTCTCTTAGTATTATGACCCAGCTTACAATCTATTCCAACACTTCTCAGACATTCTAATGTGCATGTGTTCCTTGGGGATCTCATTAAAATGCAGATTCAGATTCAGTAAGTCTGAGTTGTGGTCTGCTTTTCTGACAAGTTCCCAGATGCTGCTGATTCAGCTGGTGTGGGGCTCTCACTTTGGTACTTTCTAGCATTCGCAGATCCATCTAGTACTTCCCTGTCTCCATACCTTTGGTGCACAGTGCACCACAATCTGCTTTTTATCTCCCCACTAGTGGGGATCAAACTCAAGTGTGCTCTACCACTGAGCTATATCTCCAAACCTTTTTGAGAAACTTTTATTTCAAAACAGGCCCTTGCTAAATTGCCCAGACTGGGCTTAAATTTGCAGTCCTCTTACCTTAGCCTCCCAAGTAGCTAGGATTACAGACATGCACCACAACAACTCAACAAGACATGTTTCTTCATTTCCAACTTTTAAAATACTATCATTTAAGCCTACTCTGAACAACTTAGTGACTTAGGAAGACCCTGTCCCAAATAAAAACAAATATTAAAAAGGTGTAGAGATGTAACTCAGCGTGAAGACCCTGAGTTCAATCTCTAGTAATGCAAAAACAAAACAAACAGAACACATCACAACTGCCCTTCCTTTAGGGTAAATCTCAGAGGTTATTTCCTTCATGGTGGTATTTTTTCTTGTTTACATCTATGCAACCCAATGTACACATAGCAATGGGCAAGAGGCACCACCCATCAGGAATATTACCATTTGTTGTGTAAACAATACCATATATACATATATATATATATATATACACACACACACACACACATACATATATATATACAGTATCCCTTTATTTTGTAGCTATTATTCCTATTTTAGTACTAAGAATGGGAAACTTACAGCACTGATGTAAATTTCCCAAGATTACACAGCTAATAAGCAATAGAAAAAAGAATTTAGGTTTTTAAATTCCTAAACACTATTCTGACTCTCCTTAGATCTTAATCTGCTCCTTTTCTATGTATTTTACAACATGCTTTGTGTTTTACTTTGGTTATTTTGTTTTATCCTCCCTTCTCTCTTACTTTACCTCACCCCTACAAAATTGTAAACTCCTTGAGGATATACTTCCTATTCAGTCATTTCTTAAGTCTTCTTCCTCCAAGATGGCTAATATGGTATTTTGTATAATAGTGTAAGAACTCTAGAAATTTGTATTGAACTTTGGGTAAAGCAGTTGTGTTGTCCACACCAGACGCCAACCGATCTGTTTCTAGAGGCAGTAGTGAAGGGAAGAAGGAGGCCAAGTTTTGGGGTTCCTTTAGCATTCTTTCTCTATCCTAAGATTCTTAAAGACTCTTTGGGGAGTGGTAATAAGACATCATACATTCTACCCTTAACTTTGTGTTATGGTTTGAATCTGAAATGTCCTCCATAGTCTCATATGTTAAAGCTTTTGTCACCTGCCTGTGGTGCTACTGGAAGGCAGTGGAACATTTAGGAGGTGGAGCCTAGGGGAAGTAAGTTGGGTTACTGATGTCATATCCTTGAAGGAACTACTGCAACCCAGGGCTCTTCCTCACTCTCTCTCTTTGATTCCTGACCACATGAAGAGTAGCTCTATTCTATTATGTATTCTGTGCTATCATGTTCTGCTTTGCCACAACCCCAAAGCAACAGATCCTGTAATCACAGACTGAAACTTCTGAAACTGTGAGCCAAATAAGTCTTTCCTGCTCCTAAGCTGATAAGCTCAGCTATTTTGTCACAGCAAAAAAAATGAACCCTTTGTCTCTGTACACCTTTTTTACCCTTTCTGAATGGCAGAACAATTTTTCCATTGACTAAGACCCTGAGTCTGTAAATCATTCATAAATAAATAGACATAAGAAAACACTACAAAAAATCCCATATAAGGATTGTCTATTAATAATTCCATGAGCACCAGATTACAGATCCTGCTTTACAAACTAGTCAAGAAAAGACAATTTCTAGAGATGTGTTTTCTAATACAATAGAGATAAGTAACCACTTAAACAAGTTTAAATTAACTAAAATGGTTTAAAGGAAAAAGTTCATTTCTAATAGTCACATTTCAAGCGTTCAATAACCACTGGTAGCTAGTTGTTATAGCATTGGACAGCACAGATCTAAACCATTTCAATCATCACAGTAAAGTACTACTGGACAGTGCTGCTCTAGCATCAGGCTTAGATTCAAATCCTATTACTATATGCCACTTACTAGGCATGTCCCTTACTAAATGTGCCACTTATAAGGTCTATGAAAGAAGCCATTTAGCTCTCTCAAAAGGTTTCTGCATCATAAACTGGGGAAGATAATGTCTCCCCTTATAGGGAAGAGATGAAAATCAGTGAATTTGCCTCAAAAATTAAATAGGAACATTGGGATAGTGTGGCTCCTTATGACTCCAGACTACATATTATTTATGTTTTGGAAGATGTTAGCTTTGCATTCCTCTTCTAAGGTACTTTTTCTTCCAGGTAATGTATAGCTATTAAGGTAAATCTTTCATAAATAATGTTGGAAATAGCCAGTGATTGCTCTTTGCTTGGACTATTTTTAGGATAGGAGACCATATTTGTCACTACTTTGAACTTTCCAACACACAAGTAGAACAATTTCTGCTTGTAAGTGAAATGACTCCTTCCAGAGCTTTAATACCAGTTCAAGCTGGGTGTTATACTATTGGAGCACTGCTAGCAGTGACAGTGGATAGGGATGGAGAAGGACCATTTCTCTAAATCCATATTTTCCTACACTCTGTTTTTCCAGCATGGCTGATATCTTTAGGCCTGGTAAAAATAAGTTATTTGAGAGAAGTCTGAACTAAATTTGTTAGAGTGTTTGGGTTCTGTGAGTATGAAAGTAAAATATGTATTTCCAACTTCAAGAAGAAGAAAGCTTCAGGACTATTTTCCCCTGTAAAATTTAAGGGTTTGGAAACACAGCAAAATCCCATTTCTCAATGAAAACAAGGTTCAAAAAATGTTGACTTGATAAAACAGTTCAAAGTGACAGATGGTAGAGGAGCAATCTATCATTTTCCTTAGGATAAACTCTGGCAGTCTTCAGGGGAACTTAGAAGAGAATAAAGATTTTGCGGTAGCTCAGCCTTGGGAACAGTTACAGCAACCACTGTTTTCTTTCCATCTTTGGAGGTGGGAGGGTTAGAGAGAGGGTGATTCATCAGTGCCTGCTTTGAGCTAGCTCTAGGCCATACTGCAATTTCTGTTGACCAGTTTTCCACCTGAGTGACAGGAAAAGGGCAGGGTCCTAACACACTGACCATTAGGTTATCTGTTCACTACTTGCCTGAGAATGCATCCAGAGGTAATGTATTAAGGGTGTTTCTCTTTCAATAAAATAAATAATTACAAATTTCAGAGCCCGAGGACAGAGAGTTGTTCTGGTATTGAAATTGGAGTCTATCTTGTCAGATCTGTAATGAGGTCTTCCCTTCAGGCTGATTGATTTCATAAAGCTGAGGCAATTATCAAAAGGAAGCACAGTTCCCCCTGCAGAAACCACTTCAGTGGTTTTCAAAACTAGCTTGTCAGCTCGATCTGGTCAGGAGCCGAGGCTGAGCCAGCCCTTTCAGTAGGAACAGTTACAACATTCAGAGAACATCAATTTCTGCTAATAGATTCTTAAAATGCGAGTAAATAAGTTGTAAACAAGGTTCAGCAAAATAATTTCACATGATGTAAGTGAAAATTGAAAGAGCTGTCAGATAAATCTGGATTTTAGTGTAAGATGCTTTGAAGGGGAGAGGGAAAGATGGGTCTTCAGTTAATTTTATCAATTAATGCTATAAGGATATTGATATCCTTTAAGACTAATGCACCGCATGAATAACATCTGTATATTTGCTTTTCCCAAAATATACACACTAGTTTCACCAGATTTCCTTCATCTATTTAGCCTTCATTAACTATTTATCCAATCACTGTGCTACAATTTTAATTAACTTCTAATAACCAATGATGAATCTGTGATTTAGCATTCTTTAAAGATGAACTACATACCATAGTATGTAGAATGCATGTCAAAATTCATACTACATACTTCACTTGCATGTCCAAATTTCTATCCTGCCTCCTTCCCTCAACCCCATTAATTTTGCCATACTGTATCATTAATGCCCTAGAGTTATACTTCCTACATTCCTCATATTTGATCCCCATATGGGTTTGCTTTTCAAGAATCTATAAAAAACAGTTCTCGCTGTTAACTGTGAAATTACACACACAAGAGAAAACAGATATTCCCGTAGTATGCTAATGTATCTTTATAGATCCATACTTCCCCTATAACAACTTTACCTCAGACTTGTTAATATGAGATGCTGGCAAATGATCTTAACTCCTTTGGAGAAGTCCCTGACAGCACTTAAGTAAAATCTACTACAGAGAAAGCTATAATCTGGTCCCAGAGAAGATAGCATGACTGTAAAGCTATCACCCAGTCCTACAGAAGATGGTATGACTGTAAAGGGAAAAGCCTGCAAAAAGAACTAATCGGTGTTTGAAATAGGTCTTGTTAGTGCTGTTGTATAAAAGAATAAGTAGGCCTTAATTTTGTTGCAGCCTGAAGTCCAATTGAGGCATTCGATACATATTGGAATGAACAAGCCAAGAAAGTAATATTGAATGATAGTCTCTCCTTATTCATTCAGTTCACTCAAACACTTCTGTGTACTTGTCAGTGTCCAAGGCCTAAGGATTTTAGAATTTGATAAGACAGTTTCTTCTTTTAAGGGGATCACAAGCAGAAATGAAAGCACGTCATCTGACCCAAGTTACCTTATCAGCTTTACCTCCTATCATTTCCTTCAAGTTTTCTTAGCTTCATTCATAACAAACTTCTCAGAAGTCCTCAAACATGCTATGTGCTTTCATTTTCCTGAGTTTCTGTATATTTCCCTCTATGTGAAATGTAATTTTCCCTTTTCTCCAACTGGAGGAATTTATTCATGCTTCAGAATACTGCTCAGATGTCACCTGTTTAGTAAAGGTTTCAATAGCTCAAAGGCTCTCTCCACAAGAGTACACAGGGCCTTTTCTCACAGCAATTATTATATGACCTCAGAATTCATTCTGGATGTGTGTCTGTGCATGTGTGTGCGTATGAGTAGGTTCTAGGTGGAGAGCTGTCTGTCACATCTGATCTATGCCTTACAAAGGTCACTCCAATGGCAGGATATAGACTACACTGGAGGTGACAAGGAATCTGAGGCAGAGACAAGTTAGGAGGAAACCAGTGATACAGTAAGAGATGACAATAGCGTGAACTCAAGACAGTGGAAGTAGTACATAAAGAAATAAATGGACTTTTGAGATATTCTTGAAGCAGAATCATCTAGAATTAGTGTCTGACTGAAACTGGGAGTTGAGGGGAAGAGTAGAGCCCAAGACGACTCCATTTAAAAACTTTAAACCACAGTCTTAAAAAACCTGCAAGGTTTGTGGGCTTTCATTTAAGAAAAAACACAATCCACTGGAGGCAGGCATATCCATTGAGCTATGCTGAGAAATAAAATCCCTTCCTATCTCTATTTACCATGACATAAAGGCTGCCTGGAAACACCAACCAATAGCTTACATTTGACCTTTCCAATATATTCTTAACAAAGCCTGTCAGAAAATACAAATTCATCCAGGAAAAAAAAAATAACTGCTTAAGAGGCAGGATAAGAATACCATTGGGCTAAGGACAGTAAAAAACATTTTAATAATACATCTTGGGGTGGGTTTATTTTGTCTACAGCATTTGGTGACAAAAGTGTCTTTGAAGATCAGGAATATTTAATAGATTTTTTGCTTTCTCCCTTGATGCTTTTTTCTTCTCTCTCCTCCCAAACAATTCCTCAAAACAGTCTTATTAGAAAAACTTGCATTTTAATAGCAGTTGTCCTTTTGTTATTATAGTATGTTGGATTAAGCTGACAATTCTCTGTTTAACAATACTCAAAGAAAGCTTGGAAAAATTAACGCTATGTTGTTTTCCTCTCTGCTAAAGAATATAGCAGTGTAATTGTCCCCTGAAGAAGAGACACTCTAATCATCTCAAACTTTAAAGTAAATTCATTTCAAGGAGATGCTCTGAGACAACCAGCAGAGCAAATCAGAGCTCCTAGGAGACTGCAAAGTGACGGATTGAGTTGAAGAGAATACCACAGTCAAATTCAATTTCATGAACATTTTCAACTAAACAGTGTATCTGCAGCAAAATAGCATTCTGTGGGGGTTATAGCCATGTTGAATTCTGGAAGATAGGTCTTAAACACTGTACAGATTCTTTTTGTCATTGTTTTGGCTTTTAATTTTTTAGCACATATTTGCAGTATAAAATGATTACATTTATCGTGGAGAGTGGTACATGTACATAACACATCTTAATTCTTTACTTGTCCTCCCCTACTTTTTACATCTCTTGGTGCCCTTCCCATTTGCAAAAGCTCAACTCCCATTTTTCCTTCAATTATTTTTCCCATCTCTTTTATCTTTTCCTCATCTATTGCTCACCTTCCCATTTGAAAAAGATCTCCCTACTTCCTATCATCTATCTTTTATCTTGCACTTTTAGAAATTTTGGTCTTAGCACCTAAGTGTCCTGGCACTCAGAGGTAGAAAAAATATAATCTAATTATTTCAACTAAATAATAGAGGAAACTGTTGTATCAGGGAAAGTCAGACTATAAGAGATACAATATGCCTTGGTTACTTTTCTCTCATTGATGAGATGAAGTACCCAATACCCAAAACTAAGGAAGGAAAAGTTTATATAGTTCATAGTTTGTGGACATTTCAGTCCAACTCAGCTGGCTCCAAGGTGCCAGCACGTGGCACAGGGCAACAGTTCATGGCTGCAGAACACAGCAAAAGCAAGCAACAGCATAAAGGGGGAGCAAGCCTCTTTTCCTTCCTTATACTGTATGCAAACTACCTGACTCAGGGTGAGTGTAGTACTCATACCCATAATCCCAGCAGTGGACCATGGATCAATCATAAACTGTAGAAACCCACCCCATCACTGCATAAGGCTTTGGGGGGAAACCTAGACACAAATCATGACATTCTGCCCCTGGCCCTCCAAAGATTCATGTACATGCCTTTATGCAAAAGGCATTTTAGTCCATCTTTAAGTTAAACACTGCCAATATTCAATGGCCCAAGATAAACATCACCAATCCAAAAGGTACAAATGGGGATACAAAGCATTGGGACCAAAGCAAATCCAAAATCCAGCAGGGTTAACATTTATGTCCTGTAGTTCCATGTGGAACATCCAAAGCAATCTATGTTAAACTGTGAGCTCCAAAGGCCTTATATGACTTCGCCCCTAAGGCACTTCTGGTGGTTGTAGCTCCCATGGCCTCTCTCTTAGGCCCACTCTGCTCAATCCTTACAGCTTTCCTTAGATGACCCATGTTTCTGGTTTTTCCAAACTTCTGGATACTCCACTGTACTTTTTGCTTCACACTCACAGCTTGACAAACTACCCTCTCAGGGCACACTGCCTGGCCTCCCAGGCCTTCTAAAATCTAGATGGAAGCCTTCATAACCTCAGAACACCTGCATTCTGCATGTACCTAAACCAGCAACACATGGATGATGCCAAGGTCTGCTACCAGCTGGAGCAGCAGCCAGGCTTTCTTCTCTCTTGCCTGTAGGGGTCAAGTGCTTGGATTACTGAGCATTCTGAATCTGGTTCTGAGGAAAAAGTTCTCCATGCCACCACCATTCTGGCTCATGGTGCTCTGTGGCTTTCTCCTTAAAGCAAAGACTTTCATTTTTACAGTTTTGCTGCTGCAAAGCATGGAGACCTGCTGCTTCTTGTGATGCCCTCCACCCATCATTTCTACTCTCCTGCTCCTTCTCAGCAAAGGAGATGTCCTCAGCTCTATTTGCAGTCCATAGCTTTATTTGAGCCTCCCTTCTGGCCAAACTCACATTTTAAATCATTCTTCTGGCCTCTTTGCTCTTGATTCGCAACAATAATCTGGCTAAAACCACCTAACAATAGCCGTGCCACTCCCCCAATATTTGACTGCCTTGAAATTTCTTCTGCCAGATTAATTAGTCTACAGCCTTTAATCTCAGTTTCAGGCAAAGTCTCTGGACACAAGCAAAATATAGACAACCTTTTTGCCACACCATAACTTACATCATCTAGAATCCAACAGTCAACGCAGTACTTCTTCCCAGCAGAAACCTCCTGAGTTTGGTCTTTACTGGCAAGATTTCTATCAGCTTTCTGGTCTCCTGAGCTCTGACCAGAATGTCACATACAGAACAGCCTAAGGCATTCCAACTCTGCTCTTTCAGGTGACATCTCTGAACCTTTCCAAACTCTTCCCACAAACCATTTCCAAAGGCTCTTGAAACACACGGTCAGGTATAGTCCCAGCAATGACCCCACTCCTGGTATCAAATTCTATGTTGGTTACTTTTCCTCTCATTGCTGAGACAAAATACCCAACGCCCAAAATTAAGGAAGGAAAGGTTTATTTAGCTCAGTTTGTGGAGGTTTCAGGCCATACTTGGTTGGCTCCAAGGCAGAGAGGTACATGGCACATGGCAACAGTTCATGGCAGCGGGAAACAGCAAAAGCAAAATGGGGGTGGGCAGCAAGCTTCTTTTCCCTCTTTATATTGTATGCAAACTACCTGCCCCAGGGTGAGTGTAGCACTCACACCCATAATCCAAGCACTGGAACATGGGTCAATCATAAACTCTAGAAACCTACTCCATGACTGCATGAGGCTTTAGGGGGACATCTAGAAATAAACCAGGACAGAGTAGCAACTTTCCAAAAGTGTCTTTTAAGAAGTTGTAGATAAACAAAGCCCTAAACATCTCAATCTAACTAATATCCATGTAATGAGTCTCAAAAGCCAAGGTGTTACTCTCCTTTGGAAGATTATATCCATTTTCATTTCCTCCCTAATTGAATCAATTGCCACCCTCCATTGTGGTTGTTCTGTTATATTTTAGAGCCCTGTTCATTAGGCTTGTGGAAACATTCACTGGAGGCAGATTTGGATTGGTAAATATACAGGCTCAGAATTTTTTGGAAATTGTGTACTTGCTTGGGATGTTGGGGAAAGGAGAAAACAGAATAACAATGAACTAAGGCTCTGAAAACCTAGCCATGCTGCCCGGCCTCTTGGCCAAATGTCACTCACAACCATATAGCTATAGTGCAAGGAAACCAACTCTATTAAAGTCCTTCCGTTGAGCTTCTAAAAGGCAATTGTTTATTTTAACACATGTGACCCCAATGTGGTTTTCTGCAAAGAGCCTAAAGCAGCTCCCATGTTCTTTAGATTTTTACCAGCTACTTGCCTGCCTCAACTCAGTCCCTGATCTCATAGATTTGTTAGGAGTGTTCCACAGGAGATTGAGATTTTAAGGCAGAGTTTCCTTCCAGGCTACATATTAAAATCACCTGGGGAATTTTGTAAACATCCCAACATTTGGGCCCTACACTCAGAAATTCCAATTCACTTGGTTAGAATGGAGCCTACACATTCAGTTTTTAAAGGCTACCAGGGGATTTTAATATGCAACCAGAAGTGAGAACTATGGCTCTAAATGGTTTTCTAATTTCAAGCCACCAAGTAAATATTCACTGCCCAAGACTTTTTTTTAAGTTAAAACCAGATAAAATTTAGAAGGTAATTTCATATATTCATCGCCTACAGCATGTAGCAAACTATTGGCTGTGTGACATAAATGTTAGATATAACTTGTTCAATTTATGATGGTTTTAGGATTTCCTTTTTGGAAAGAAATATTAGAAGGCTTACTGGCAAAAAGAAAGTCTTGGGGAAAATAAAGTAAAGTATAATTACATGATTGAGTTTTGTTTTTCTTCCAGGAGAACAGGTTAAGTGTTCTAATGCTGCTTCAAATAAAAGACCTCCTTAAAAGAATGTTACTAATTGTAAATCTGCACTTGAGAGGAAGTGTGTAAAAATGTTTTTAAAATGTGTTTAAATACCAAATATCTTCTAAATAACTTTTCATCAATTAATATTGTTTAGAGCTAAGAACTATCAAAACTCAGAATTAGAATCTCATGCTAAAATGCTAAAACATGTCCAGTATGATAGAAATGAATTACTCTAGTTGACCAAAGCATTGCTCACATATATTTTAAAATGTAATGATGCAATGACCAAAATTCTTGTCTTTTCCTGCCAAAGTTATAGGGATTGCTATTAAAGCCAAGCATGATATTTGTGTACACATAAGAGTAGGCAACAATTACAATCTAGAGATATTTTAAATTCAATCCTTTTATTTATTAGTATTGTTATACCGCAATGAGCATTCAGAAAAAAACTAATCCGTGTACATTATGCAACAATCAGACAAAATACTCCTAATCCTCTGTCATTCTTTTTTCTTGGCCCCTGGATACTCATTAAAGGTTAATTTATTTAAATCTCTCAAACATTCATTTCAATATACTTTAATAAACTAATGAATCTTTGGAACTTTGCCTAATAAGCTTATGTTTTCTATTTTAATACATCTACAAAATGTCTTCTTTTTAAAGCTCATTCTTGATAGTTCTCTTCCCTCTTGGAGATAGGATTGTGCTTCATTTACAAGCTGACTTGAGCCTTTTGTGATACATTTACAACTCCATCCCCTATACAGAGAATGACTGTGGGTTGCCTAGTGCTCTTAAGTATAGTTACATTTCAGAAGATAATAAATAGCTACATTTTAGAGGATAGTAAATTAATAATAATCCTTCAAATTGGAGTGGTCACTTTATTGTCTAGTAAAAGTAATGTTAAAGAAAAGTTTCTAATAACTTCAGTGCATGTCAAATTCTACAAGGGGGCCTGGGAGGTGTGGCTCAGTAGTAAAGCATTTGCCTAGTATGCACAAGCCCTGGGTTCCATCCCCCACACTATAAACAAACAACATACTCTGGTCAGTTTAAACCACAGCAATGCATAGTATATGTCATTTGGATTGATATATAAAAACTAAATCTAGAGAAAACTTTAAATAAGTACTATGATCTAAAGAAGTTATCTTCTACTTAAAGGTAACTTTGAGGAATTGTTTACACAGCTGTCTTTAGGTCAAATGTTCTTAGGACCATATGCAAAATTCAGCGACTAAACTGCCATCCTCTACACCAGAATGCCAGAAAAGTCTTGGAGCACTGGCACGTTATTTGTAATTCTTCTCTTAACAACATCTGACATTATTATAGAGTATTATGGTTTTTCAGGTGCTTCTAAACATCCCTACAGTGGGAGAAGAGATTAATGTTCTTAGCCTGTAGATGAGAAAACTTCATCTCCGAGAAGTATCAGTGATTTCCACAAGCATATAACATGAATGTGTGGAGGACCTGCGATTCATATCTTTCAAAACTCAGAATTAGAATCTAATGATAAAATGCTAAAACATGTCCAGTGCAATAGAAATGAATTTCTCTAACTGACCAAATGCAAAATCTTTCCTCCTGTACTACATTGCCTCATCTGTGGGACTGTTTTTAGATAATTCCTTTTACTGATGTATGGTTCAACATTCATGAAAAAGAAAGAATGAACATTACCTCCAAGATGTCTTGGTAGGAAATAAATTAAACCAATTAAATATATGATAAGTTACTCAATATAACTTACAGCTTCATAATGCAGTAAATTGGAATGTAACTTCACATAAAAGACTTGGAATCCTTAATTTTGTTTTCTTTTTCTATACATATTAATAAAAATGACAAATTTATTCTTTACCCTTCATCTGAAGTTCATGTATTTAAGTAGAAATAGATATTTTACTTCAAGTTACATTCCTAAGTGTTTTCTTTCAAGCTGTCACCTCTGCTCTCTAAATAGGAACTCCAAGGAATTAACTTTTGAAGGTCAGTGTTCATTCATTACAGAGATGTCCACCCAGTCATTCATCCAATCATTCAAATGACATGTATAGAATCCTTACCTTGAGGTAAGGAATAAGACAGGTGTGGACTCTGCCCGAAGCTCTGGCTGCTTTCTGCCTTAGAGTAAGAACTCTTTGAAGACAGGGGCTCCTGTCACTTTGTACACAGTGTAGCCAGTTCTGTTTGTAGAAAATCACTTAAATACTTTTGTGACAGTGAGATTTCTGGCTCTCTTTTTGCTGCCTCCGTGCCCCTCGAGACATATGAAAGTTAGGGGAAGAAATAGCAGCATCTGCTATCAAGTATGACCTTTGGATAATGACTACAGTTCTCCCATCTGAGCTTGCTGCTGTTTTGTCTTGTGGTCAACAAAATGCTTTGGCTCAAAATGGCAATATATCTGTTGCTGCTTTCTAGGTATCCTCTTGCAAGCTACATTATTTTTAAAAATGGTTTATTCTGCCCTTTAGCATAAAGGTGAACTATATCACCAAATGAACTGTCCTGTCTGATTCAGTGAGTTGAGGCTTACATATAAAATGCAGATAAATATGAAAGCAGCTGAAAAAGTAGGAACACTCATTTATGCCATCACTTAATAGATGTTTGATTCTATTACTTTAACAACATTCAGAGATTGCTATATTTTCAACTCTCCTTCATATCCACCTCATAGCTACCTTGTAAGGTGAACAGAGAAGGCATGATAATGTGGCTAAAATATAGAATTCTGAAGATCTGAGAAGCTAAGGTGACTTAAAAGTTCCACAGCAAACCCGTGGCAGAGTTGGGTCTCCCAACTACCACTCTAGAGATAAACCATTCTACTAGAAACCACGGTCAATCAACAGAAAATTTGCATTATTTTAAAGAAGTTGTACTTTTAAGAGTTGTATTTTTACTAAGGAGTCGTGAAGAATTACTCTGTTGTCATAGATTATATTATTGCTTAATTATTTAGAAATTATTTCTTAGAAACAAGTGAAGAAACCATCATGGTAAGCAGGCAATCCTAAAAGAGACTTCTTTCAAGCTAAGTCTTAATTGCAATCCTTCCATACTGAAAAATTGGATTGGATTTATAACTTGCTCTACATCAAATGCAGTGGTGTATTAAATGGGCAGATTTCATCAGATATACTGGGATGTTTTTTCCTGTAGCACACTGGACAGATGATGGACATAGAGCACATCATCATTTAGCATGATTTTTTTTTATTTTAAAGAGAAAAAAGATAAACAATGAAACCATGTTTCCAAACAGGTTAGTAGGACAGTTATAGTAACTTCTTTAAAACATAGGTGTTAACATCCACAAAAACTTGACTCATAGGATTATGAAAGACCTACAAAGACAGATAACAGTGATGGGAAGTTGAAAGCTTATAGTAGAAATCCTGAGTACCTATTAAAGCTAAAGATAACGTTTTATTAAATTGAATGCAATAATATCATTTTAGTTAGAATGCATACACATTAATAAATGTTTATTTGCTTTCTTTTATAAGAACATAAAACTTATGACAGTCAATAAAGTCTTTAAATGTTAGCATTTTTATTTTAATTACTAATGTCTGATAAGTTTACATCATCATCATTTAAATAAGGGATGCTGTGGATCTCTGATAGAACCAACAAAGTTCTTATTCGTGTGTACACAGTTTGGCTGATATTTAACTTTTAGTAAAAAAAGAAGAAATATTTACAACTTCTCACTCCAGCAGCCTATAGCACATTTTTATTTAATTCAAACCTTTCCACTGTTAAAGACTATCACCACTGTTAATACTATCATATGTGACTAAGTAGGGTATTGCTATCACTGACTTACTGAAAAAGCATCTTCTTCTTAAAAGTCAAATAAACTTAACACTATTTAATAATAAAAGTAATTAAAAACAAATGAGTAAAGACAGCATACTTGCACAAATATTTCTGTAAATTATTGTGGAAAAGAGCAATTAGTGGGCTACAGAATGCTAAAATATCAACAATGTATCATAAATATTTTAAAACATCCAAGTCAGCAAGAGGTACTAAAATGTAACTTTTATCATTTTTAGAGCTTGAGCTCTGCTTCTGGATTCACTAAGAGGCTTGCTTTGGGCTAATCATTCAATCACATTTCATGTTCATAGTTTTTATTCTAAGATGTACTAATGGAGTCATTACTTAAAGTTAAATATCAGCCAAAATCCGTGCACTTGAATAAGAAAATAAAAACTGAATACTAAGGAAGAATTTACAGTTTACAAAGGTATGTCATAATTTCATATTTATAAACATTTCAAATCACTTCATGTTTACTTTTTATAACTTTGTGAGGTGGCGTAGGTTTTATTTTATTACTTTCTTTTTAAATGGTGAAAACATATTTTGTTTTCTCTATCATGTGAATCTTTCACCTTTTAAGATGGTAAAACTGAGGTTTAAATAAGTTAATCTGCCCAGCATTGAGCCTGAACTTGAAGTGTAACACTTTCTTTTAAGACTACAAATTTAGCGTTCTGGCATATACCAGTGGGTTTGACACATTTGGGTAGAGTAGTCTTCGCTTATCTACTTGGGTATGTTTCAAATCCCTAGTGGATGACTGAAACCACAGATAGTATTAAACCATATGTATGTTTTTAAAAATATATATACACACTTATGTATGTATGTGTGTGTGTGTATATATATATATATATATACACGGTTTTATTTATTTCAGTATATACACACCTATGGTGGTTTACTTTATAAATTAAACATATTAAGAAATTATAAAAATAACTCAAAATACAATTATAACAATACATCATAGTAATGCTGCCAGCATTAGTACATTTGCACTTTGGGGCTGTTATTAAACAAACTAAGGGCTACTTGAACACAAGTACTGTGATACTATGAAAGTTGATCTGAATGACTAAATAGTGGGTATTGTACATAGCACGAACACATCGAACAAAGGGATTATTCATATCTTAAGTGAGACTAAGCAGATAAGTGCTTCTCTTGCCATCCCAGATAATAATAGTAGTGTATTAGAACAAGGACTCTGGTATCAAACTGCCTAACACGTTAATCTTGCCCTGCCACTAGTTGACTGTGTAGCTTTGGACAAGAGTAAAATTCTTTGATCATTACTTTGTTTATGAATAGACATATTATCTGGCTGCATTTGTAATCTGTATCACCTTATTGAACTGTGAAATGTATATATCTTGATGTTGCATACTGTTTTTTACTTCATAGCTTTTGTGGTACTTAAAAAAATCAATAGAGAACCTAATATACAGCAAAATGATAAAAATGAAATACCTTTTACTCATTCTCCCTTACTGTTACTTGTCCTAGGCACCTAAGCTAACACTGTCGAAATGAAATTTGGATTATTCTTCTTTCATCCAATTAACAGATATATCTAACACCGTCCAAATGAAATTTGGATTACTCTTCTTTCATCCAATTAACAGATATATATCGAACAACTACTACATGATAGATTCTTGAAATAGTGAACAAAAAAAATGAAAATTCCTGCTCTCATGGAGCTCACATTCTAGTAGTAGAAACAGAAAATAAGTAAAACATATAGCATATCAGCAATAAAGTGCTTTTGTCCAAATACAGGAAATATATTGGATTAGGCCAGCGAAAGTTATGACCTATTCATTTTCTAGGAAATATTTGGTGCCTCTTAACATCTCAATTTATTTTTTAAAGAACCAAGAAAAGAGGGGGCTGGGGATATAGCTCAGTGGAATAAGCGCTTGCCTAGCAAGCGCAGGGTCCTGAGTTCGATCCCCAGTACTGCAAAAATAAAGAACCAAGAAAAGAAAAAGTAAGACTTCACTATATAGCTCCTTCTACTCTAGGGGTAGAAAGTCGAATAGCATAGGAAATGAATAGATGAAAGGGTTAGAAAACATTTTTGGTAATTGAATTAACAGGAGATCAGATTCTAATATTTAGCTTTAGAGCTGGAATTTTAAAATGTACACAAAACACCACCAATTAGGCATAAAGGATATACTCAAATTTAGAAAGAAATTTCAAAATTCACAAATCTGCAAACCTCTCAGAGGTTATTATAACAGAATGAGTAGATAGGCTCCAAGCTCTGGCAAATGTGATTTGGGTGAGAGTGCAAATAGCATAGTGAGACTGAAAAGGCCTTTTGAGAATAATCCTAATTTGTAAGGATTTCTTTATTTGTGTTCTCCAAGTACTTGCAGTATCCATTACCATATTAATAGAGACTGTGTATTCCACAGTGATGGAATATATCTTCATTTTGTATATTGCTTCTAACTTCACAGAACTAGAAACCAAGCTACTAATTTTACACTCTTTTAGTACACCATAGCGTACTCATTTATGGTAAGCTCCTAACTGCCCTTATGTATGACATAAATATCAGGAGCTCCTTATTTGTTTTTAATTTACTAAGTCTGGTCAATATTTTATTCAAAGGTCCCCTGCCCTAGAAGGACGTTCATGGTATACTGCAATTCACCAACAAAAATGGCTATAAAAGTGAGAAAATGAGAAAGTGACAGTGTTCATGAGAGTTTTATTAAGTTTACTAACAGAGACAACAGAAAATTACAATTTTTTTATGTTTGTGGGTTGATGCACTAGTTATTCTATTACAGAGGAGGTAGTGATTTATGTGTAGCTGTTGAAAATAAAACCAACAAGTCACTACAATTTAAACAAGTGTTGATACTGGATACCCACTTCAGATAGCAGCTATAACACTGTCATGAAAAAAAGTTTACAGCACACTACCTAAGGTAATGGCACTAGATCCACACTTGCCAAGATTGGTGTCAGTGCTATAGTATGGGTTTCTACTGTGGTGATGAGGAAAATTTCTTTCTCATGGTCCTTTAAACAAGGCCAAGTCATATGTCTAAGACTGCTATTTTTTGACTCCCCCAAAAGGAAGCTTTATAGTAATTGATCTAGGATTAAACAAAACTTGTTTTAATTGTTCACAAGTAAGCCTCACTTTAGAACTATACCCCAATCTCATTCTTTATGTATAAATGTTGTGAGCAGAACAATTTACAAGAAAGATCATGGTTACTATTAGGAAAGGGGTAAATATTTATTACGAGATAAAATCCTCGCCCCAAGAAGGCTACTACATATATATGATATCTGAGTCTATAGATCGAAAGAACCTATGTAAATACGTTACTACAACATGTGATACCTATTTTGTAAAAGCAGTAAAAAACCGAGTGAGACAATCAGAAGTGGAGAGACCTGAGAAACATGGTAGGGCAGGATTTCCCAGTACTCATGTCTTCAAAGAAACACCAATTTGAACAACTATCCATGTACAAGATACACATTCACAAGAGCTACGGAAACTAGGTAAGAGTTCACTACAAATGGGAATAGCACAGAAGTAAGACATATTGAAGAAGCTAGGAAGGACAGCTTTACATTACATCACCCTTCCCAAGGTCACAATAAATACACAAATTAGGAATATTCTAATATTGTGATGACACTGTAAATCTCATCTTTAGTAAGAAAGTTAAAACATAAAACTATTAAAAATAATAATAACCTGCAATAATTTTAAAAATATACAAAAAAGGATACAAATGATGACATAAAAACATAAAACAAAATGTGGAGGTGGAATGTGTAATTTTTATGTGATCAAAGTTGAGGTTTGGTCAGCTTATAATAGCTTATTATAACAATAAGTAATGTCTGTAGCCTAATGGTAGCTATAAAGCAAAAACTGAAAGTAGACTTTATAAAAAGTTAAAGATTCCAAACAAATAGCTAAAGAGAATCACCTAATTGCAATAGATAAAAAGAAACAAAGGCTTTATAAAACAGCCAGTAAACAACATAATGGCAATGGCAAATCTGTACATATTGTAACTAGTTTGAATGTAAATGCTCTAAATTCTCCAGAGTGGTTTAATGGATGCAAAAAGTAAGATCCAATGATGATATATTATCTGCAAGATATTCACTTTACATGAAAGGATACACATAGACTGAAAGTGAAGGAAGAAGAAAAGATACTTCATTCAAACAGAAATTAAATGAGAGCATGAGGAGCTATACTTATATCAGATGAAATAAACATTAAGTTCAAAACTGTAAAAAGGGGAAAAATGTGTACATACTCAATTTTGGAACACTTAAACATATAAAGCAAATACCAATAGATATCAAGGGAGATATCAATTATAATACAGTAATAGTAGAAAACTTCAACATTCTACTTTACATAACAGACAGATCACCCAGAGAAAACCAGTAAGAACACACTGGAATTAAGCTACATGTAACAACATATAGAAAAGAGCAAGAAATAAAAGCCACCCATGTTTTAAATGAAGAATTCAAAGTGTCCTTGTCTGTATGTGACAGAATTTTACAGTATGTTGAAAATTCTAAAATTTCCATCAAAACTTGTTTGAACTAATAAATAAATTCAATAAAATTGCAGGATAAAAAATAGAAATCAGTGGAGATTTTATATACTAATAATAAACTATTCAAAAAAAGAAAAATCAAGAAAACAATGTCATTTCCTATACCAGTGCTGACAAACCTTTCAGAGCTTTCAATGATACACACAGCCCACTGCAGCACATGTGGCATAGGTTCATCAACAGTCCTATACCTACTAAAACTCATAATACTTAGGAATAAATTTAATTAAGGAAAAGAAAGACCCATAAAAACTATGAAACACTGACAAGAGAAACTTTAAAAAGCACAAATAAACGGAAAGATAACCCAGAAACAGTATAGGCAGACAAAAAGAAATTGTACATGTGAAATAGAAAACAGTTGTACTCAGTTGTAACCACTCCTGGCAGTTAACAGGAGCTGTGGGGGTAGGGGTGCAAGGGATAAGGAGATACTGGTCAACAGATTCAAAATTTCAGTTATATGAGAAGAGTAGATTCAAGAGATCTATGGTACAACATAGCAATTATAGTTAATAGCATATTCTTGAAACTAAAAGTACATTTAAAGTTCAGTCAATACAAAAATGATGAGTATATGAATTAACACATTTGTTAATTAGCTCAATTTAGGCTTTCTAAAATGTTTAAGTATATTAAAACATCATATGGCTAAATATATATAATTTTGTCAAATAAAAATATTTTTTTAAACAGAAAAGAATTGAAAAGGATTAATTCTTCAAGGAGAAAAGACAAATTCCTTAGACAGGGGTGACCACTTTGCTAAGTCAATTGAGATGGTTTTTCAATATGAGTGAAGTACTCCGTCAGCTGCCTAGAGGCCCTGGACAGGGCAGCCTGCCTCCCTCTGCCGCCATCAAAGTTCATGGCTGAGTCTTTATTGCTCCATCAACTGCCTGGGGACACCACACTTGGGTGGCTCACCTCCTGCTGCCATTGTGGTTCATGGCTGAGTACTGGGAGAGAAAGGTAAGCTTCATGAACTGCCTAGAAACTGTATAACTGGAAGCCCAACTCCTGTCATCGTAGTGGTTCAT
>PVLD010021206.1:0-32051 GCA_004027595.1 Dinomys branickii | reverse complement strand
CGCTCCAAGCTCTTCTTGCTTTCATGGTTTCCGTTGAGAAATCTGCTGTGATTCTGATGGGCTTTCCTTTATAGGTGATCTGTTTCATTTCTCTGGCAACTTTTAATATTGTGTTCTTTTGCTGGATATCTGGGATCTTGACTATTATATGCCTGTGTGTGTTTTTCTTTGGGTTATGGATCATTGGGGTTCTATATGCTTCACTTAACTGAACTTCAGTATCTTTTACCTTGTTTGGGAAATTTTCTGCTATTATTTCATCAAATATTCCTTTTATATCATTTGTGAGATCTCCTGCTGTTTCACACACTCCCAAAATTCGAATATTGTTACGTTTTGCCTCATCTTGCAGCTGTTGGATTGACTTTTCTTGTGTCTTTGATGATATCATGAGATTCTTCCTTTCACGCTCATAAGCTGCCATGCTTTCTTCAAGTTCTGAAATTCTATCTTCGGTTTCATTTAAACGGTTTTTCATGCTTTCAGCATTAGTTTTCAAATCCTGGCATTCTCTTTGGACCTGTTTTATTATTGGTAATTCATTCCTAAATTGCTTTTGTAACGTTTCCATTTGTTTCCTATTTTCTTCTAGACTTTTGTCTATTTCTTGTCTATGTAAATGGAACATTTCTTCCATCATTGTTTTCAGCTTGTTTTTTGTCTGAGAAATCATTGAGGGTATGTGGGTTATTTCTGCTTTAAGCTCTTTCATGGCCTGTTGGAGTTGTTTAATTTCGGATGCAATCATTTCATAACTTGAAGTTATGAGGCTTCCTGGTTCCCCTGTATCTTCACATTCAAAACTTGTTCTGGGTGGGGTTGAGTTTTGAGACTGCGTTTTGTTCCTCTGTTTTCCCATTTTTGGGTATCAAATTCAAAATGTGGAGCTATAAATTTCACAGGCAGTTCAGCAGGCAAAGGTCTGCTGCAGAGGCTGCTCCAATGCTTCCTTCTCTTTGTGAGAATGTCCCTTAAGCTGTCTGCTGAGATTTCCACTTCTATTCCCTACCCCAAGACCTGGCCGAGGTGAACAAACAGCTTGCCGCCCCAGGAGTCTTACAGACAGGGCACTCTGGTGTTCCTCCCCGGGTGGAGCTCCTTCCCCCCTCACAAATCCCGTTGGGGCGCCTAGCTAGTTCTTCCCACCCGGGAGATCCCGCAGTTTTTAAAGCTGTTTTGATGTTACTCGCTTGGCTGAGCTTCTTCCCGATTCAGGAAAAACCGTTTAGAGCCCCACTTAACTCACCCTTTGATCGTGCAGACAGGAATGCAGTTCAGTTCCGGACTCAGCAATCCCGCCTATCGCTGTTGCTCCGGTTCGCGCAGCGCCAGCTGCGGGGGCGGGGCTCTGAGCGGGATCCCGGACCGCTGCCCAGATTGGCGCAGTCTGTCCCAGTAGCGCGTTCTCTGAGTTTCCTCTGCTCCGCTGCCTGCAACAAATCCTGGTTACAGCCGCCTCTGAGCCGGTCGGGTTTAGGAGCTGAAGCAGTCCTTTCCTCTGCACTCGCTCTCTCGGCTGTACGTGATTTGAACCGAGCTGTGGCCCAAATGCTGCACGGGTCCTCTGGGTGCCGAGCTCTCAGGCTCCGCCCACTTCCTGCCGCGCAGCTTGTCAGCCGGCCCTTTAATGCTCAGGTCGTGGAGAGCAGCCCGATCAGTTGGAATTTTGCCTCCACAGATCGGGCAGCCACGCGCAAAGGATCGGTCTCTGGGAGAGATTCCCTCTGCTGCTCACCTGGTCGCCATCTTCCCGGAAGTCCTCTCAATATGTTATTTTGAATGTAATGTGTGACGAGTAACTTGGGAATAGTAACTCTTCTATTTCAGTCTTCCTCATATTTAAAAATGATTAAATTTCCCAATTTTCCACTATCAACTACCATAAAACTATATAAGCAAAATGCCGAGCACAGTACCAATTGGAACAGTAAGCAAATTTATGTTTTATAATGCTTTTTACCACATATAGTTATGAATTCCTGACTTCTTTTGTTTCCTTTGAGTCAGAAATAGTCATTTCACTCTATCAGTCAGTTGCATTTAAGGCAAAAGATCAATTCTGAAAATACGGAAAAGAAGAATATTCTTCCTTTTATTAGTGTGGGTTGATTTAGATTTGCTCATTATAAACTCCCCAAATTATTTTTTAGTCATTAAATAATATAGAAATTTCAATAAAACTGTGTAATTGTCATTGTTATAAAATATTTAATACTTTTCAAGTGCACAGTTAAATGGTTTTTTCTCAAGCACATTCCAAATATCACCTGCTGTGTTTCTCAGAGTCAGCTGAGGCAAGAACTAGACGGATGGTCACATCAAAGTGGCGTCCCTCTGCCAATGGCCCTAATGGAGGGTCTCTGGAGATGAGATCACCCAAGAGAAGACTGTTTGCCTTGCTTTTGTCTTTATTTGCTTAACCAATAAAGTGTTTGTCCACGTGATGATTCGGTAAAGTTTGTTATTCCAGATTTCTTAAACTAACAGCCCCAATGTCAAGTCTAGAATGAAAAGCAGTTATATTTGAACTTTTGATGAGTTTGTTCCACAATCTTGAATATTCTCAACCATCAACTATAAAATTGCCTCATTTCTAAGTTGTTTCTCCTCTATGTCATACTAAGGTTTAGGTATAACAAAATGTGTGAACGTTTTGAATTTGCTAGTTTGATTGAAAGCAAAACATTATTTGGGGTTGAGTGCTTGCCTCACTTCTCTGAAAACCTCCTCATGCTCTTACATCTACTTATTTTTTCTCTTCTTGAAAGCTAAATTACTTTATTATAAACACTCTAGCAGTGAAAATCAGAAGATTTTTCTTTTTGTTACCTGTCAGGATCTAACATTTTTTTCTCCATAGAAGCACATTTAGAATTTTTACTTTCAAAATAACAGATATGCGATAAGGAAAGTGTTTTCATCCCCTCTTGTGCTTTATTTTTCCTGTCCAACTCTGCAAAATGACTGGGATCTATGCCTAAGAAAATAGTAACTCATTTAAAAGCTGTGGGGGGTAAAGAAAATGCCTCCTCAAAATATAATCCATTTGCCAACCACAGGTTCCCATTTAAAGAAGCTATGGAGCAATCTCATTTTATTCTTATATACATAAGAACATTTTACAAAGGTTTGAAATCTCTTAGGATTCTTTGTAAAATACTACCAGCAACTGGCAAATGGACCACACTATCTTTCACCTACAAACTTTTCAAGATGTGGTTCTTTTGATCAGGAATGCCCTTAAACACTTGGTGGATTATTATTGGACCGTAAGCTCTCAGCTCAGGTGCTCCTTTTCCACAAGAAAATGCTTTGCCTGCTATTCACCGTCCCACTTAGATGTCTCTTTGTTGCTACTGCTTCCTGTATCAAACCAATATCACATTGTAGGTTCATCCATCTCCTCTAGTAAAGCATGAGGTCCTTGAGGATAGATGGAGTTCTGGGCCAGATGTGAAACCTGCATCACCCCATGCATTAGAGCCAGTAAAGCGTCCACAAGTATATTAACACAGAAACTATAAATGAATGAGCAGGAAGTTCATTCCAGATAGAGTCGTCTTCTTCTTTGCAGCACTTATTCCTCCACTAACTACTCCACTGTCATTTTCGCAGATCAACAAATTACAGTGGAGAATTAACCCTTTTTTACTTTCCACCACGTGAGACTTTAGGGAATTGAACACACAACCCCTTCAAGAAGAACCGGTCCATGAGGCCTGCGGCTGATCAAAGGAGCCAGAGCAGAGATGATACACGCAGAATTGCAAATGCAGAGACAATGCGTACCGAGAGTGTGGATGTTTCATGAAAGATCTATTTTCTTCTCTTCGTTTCCATGCACTTCAACAGTGAAAAAGTGTTTCTCCAAAAACAAATCCTGTTAGAAATTAAAGTGAAATGTTGCAAATTGTATATATGATCTATGAGCACAGAAGACAAATAGTTGACTATTGAATCTAAAGTTTAACTTCCTTCCAAAGCTTTTAAGTAATTCCATCCTGAGGTAGTTTTTGGAGGCAGATGGAGCACAGATTCAATAACCTCATCTGCACGAATTGCAGACCCACTTCCTCCCCAGAATGGTTCCTAGGACCAGTGTGGAAATAATAATGGTACTCATGGAAGAAATCCAGCTCCAAATCTGAAGGTCTTATGATCTGTTATCTGGATGGAATAGTTAGGCTTCTACTCTGTAAGGAAGACCCATCTCCCATTTATGTCCTTTTAGAATGTTAAACTTCTAATTCATTCCTCATACAGACTTCATCATCTGGTGTTCGGGTCTATGTTCAACTTGCTTTATTCTCAAAATGAAATAGTCAGACAATACCATTTCATCCAATCAAATGAACCCTTCGTTTTAAAAACCTTTTTCTTTATACAACAAATAATATTTGTTTTTTGTACTTTTCTTGAAATCATGTGGCTAAATTATAAAGGGAAAAGTCACAAAGATTAAACTTTGAAGTATAGGAACAAAGGAAATATTTAAAGTGTCAATTCATTTGCAATAACATTGCTAAAACTTACTGCAACTATAGTATTTTCTTCCAACATACCTGTTTTATAAGCAATAGTCCAAAAATTTATCAAACTCATTCGCAACAAAAATGCCTAATAAATGTATTTATCATGAAAGTACACAATACTAAAATTATTCATTACTGTTCCACTCCATGAAATGTCCTTGAGGTCACTAATGTTTTTGAATAACAAATACTTTTATCTTATATAGAGAAAAACAGCATATGCAGACTGCTTATATCTGAAGATCATATAGTTTATTAGTTACATTTTGCAGTATGTGTTGGGGAGTTTGAACCATTAACTGCTAAAAATTCACTTTCTACTTAGCTTGATTCTTAACGTTCACCAAAAAATCATAATTGCATTCAGATCTTCTCAAGTATGGTATAGTCACTTATAAAGTGACATACTCTTTCTTATGTCTTACAGTGTAAAAAAAGATCTTAATTATATAAAATCAAATGTTTTATAATAGTTGACAAATGGGGAATTTTCTATTGGCTTTTATGGCTTTCTGACCCACATACTGAGCTGCCAACTGAGAACTGTGGCATTCTTCCCTTTGAAATTTTCAGATCATGGAATTTCTCATAAGAACAAAAAAGCATGAGGGGGCGGGAAATAGATGTAGAACAATATGTCAACCCTGTTAACTTTACCCAGGTAGGTAAAACTCTAAAAGTTAATAACTCTAAAAGTTATTCAGGCTTTAATGGACCATCAATTACTCTCAACTTTTATGGCTATCATCACAGCACTTGGTCTTAGGAACTCCATTCATAGATGTACCTCTCATCAGAATCAGCTTCAGCAAGCAGAAAGTTTTGGGGCAAAAATGTCTCAAAGAAAAGGAGGGGTAAGTCCCCTCAGCAGAGATAACTTTAAGCAAAGAAGACAGTATCCAAAACCCTGGGGCTGGAGCTGGTGTGGAACCTGCTGTAGGGAGTGCCAAGCTGATGTGGAAAGAGCAGAACCTACAATGGGGAGAGTGGCCACACTGAGACTGACCTGGGGCTGAGCTTCGTGGCTTACAGGAAAAGTTTGAGTATCCTTTGAATGACCTGGGAAACCATTGGGAAGTTTTGAGTAGGAGCATTCGGGATTTCACCCATGTTTGAAACTTGATAGAACCATTCTGGCTGGTGAATAGAGAAAACACCAAAAAAAAAAAAAAAAAAACCTGTGGAATTGGAGAGACTTCTACAGTGACCCAGAGGAGAAATGAGGACGGTAGCAGCACAGGTGGTGAAAGTGGTCATTTGCTGAGTATATTTTGCATAAGTTTAACAGAACTTGATGAAGGATTGGATATGAGGTTGAAAAGCAAACGAAGAAGATTTATTCCAAGATTTTATGAGCAGTGGAAAGACGGCGTAGTCAAAAATTAAGGCTAGGAAGATTCTGGGGTGTTGTAGATTGGGGTGAGTTTAATGACCCAAGCTCTGTCTAGCTTCAATTTGAGACTTCTATTAAATATGCAAGTACTGCCTTTCCTGGTATTCTCTGAGGATGGGTCCAAGGACCTTTCTAGATTGTAAAATCTGTAGATGCTCAATTACCTTACATAAAATCATGCAGTATTTGCATAAAACTTTTGTATATCTTCCTGTATACTTTAAATTATTTCTATATCACTTATACTTAATGCAATGCTAATGCATTTAAATAGTTGTACTGTAATGTTTGTGGCATAATGACAAAGAAAACAATGTCTACAAATACAATCTTTTTCAAATATTTTATTGGTAGTTAGTTGGTTGAATTCATGGTACTGAAGGCCAACTGTATAGCTCTTACAGAGATACACGTGAATTTTATCATGAAAGTTTCAGCAGTACAGCTAGCATGCTACGGAAAGGAAGATGATCTCTGAAGCACTGCACTGTGAAGACATCAGGCTAATGATATAGCGAAGAGAAATGAAAACAAGCGACCAGTAGGAAGTCTAGAAACCCAGAACTCCGTAATGTGCGTCACTATCACCGCTCCCTGCATCAGTATCATAAGCAGCAACCTGAATCAAACGCTACTACATGAAAGGTATTGTATAAGAGCTATGCAGGGATGGTCCCAACTACCTACCTTCTGATGGAGACAGTAGTATAATTTACAGATCAGACACATACTTTTTCCTTGGTCAAAACAAATGAAGAATAAAAAAGTCAAAATTTGCACATAAGTCCTGTCACCCTAGAGTGCAACTCCTTTGCTGCTGTGAGTCAATCAAGGCTTTGGGAATGACCTAAAAGACAAGAAGAGCCAGAACAGAACCGCACCAATCACACATTTTATCATGTATAACAATACACATTCAGGCGTCAGGATCAATTTTCAAAATAGTTTACATAAGATGTTTAGTTATCTGTGCTCTTTTCCGGAAGCACTCCATGTGTACATTCAAAACCATAGATTTCCTTTCTGAATTTGCATTGGAAGACTAGTTCTAAAAATTTTGACTAAACTTTTTATCTACTCCAAGAAAGTCTATGCATTTTAATCACTAAAAATATCATGTTTTGGTTAAAGTATTTTTAACAAGCCTTATAATGAAAGGTTTCTTAAATATTATATATCCCAAATACAAACTAATACATAATTTTCAAAGTAATGTAGAAGTGTATAATATGGCCTTTGCGAAATGCTATTACAGTATATAATTTTTCTAAATATAATTCCAAAGAAAACATTATTGAGGTTTTATTTAGCTTTCTAGTCTTCTAGATATATCAAATATTTTAACTTGATCCTGATAATGCCTATTGATGCCATCACAATCTTACTATCAATCAATCTTCCACACTAGAATAAATAACTAGTATTGTGGATAAAAAGCAATGAGCTATTGTCCCACTTTTAATCATATTTAAGGAGATTGCACTTTGCATATGATTATGTTTATAAAATCTAAATACACTTTAAAGAATGTCAACTGCATGTAAATCGCTGTCCTAGACTTATCCATTTATTCATCTCACTATTATAAAGCCACATGTTTAAGTGGAGTTTATTAAAAACAGATCTTTGCTTGCCATGGATAATATGAACCTTTGTAATTTAACCCAGAAATAAAATTATTGAGGCAAACTTCCCAGCTGTTGTAATTGTTTGGGGGTCTCTAAGGATTTATTCAGTAGCTGCAACTCAGACATTTCTCATTAACTTCATATTGTTAAAAGACTTGTTCAATGTCTTCAAAACTAACAATCATTTACAAAAAAGTAAAAGAATTCACACAGTAAGCAACCTCCTCTCCCAAATAACAACTAGGAAATATTCCAGGCAGTAGAATGATCACAGGTCCATTGGGTTATCCTGAGGGTTTTTCTTCTAGACTCTACTCATCCTATCTAGGGTTTAAGCTAAATGGGATTTTATTCGAATAGAACTTCTCTTCCCTTCGCAAACACAATTTTTCTGAAATTCTTTCCATTTGTTTGTCAATGCATTATTCTAGTTTAGGCTTCTCTATATCAATCATTTACAGCATTGCTTTGCAACTTTCAAAGGTCATGGATGCACACAGTGCAAAGCTCCTAAAATCTTCACAAGGGCAAGAGTCTAAGGAGGTTAGAGGTGAGGAAACCTCCCAAAATACTCTGCTGGAAACAGCAGTAGAGTGACTGACAACACAATGACATGCAGGTGATAAGCAATGACTAGAACTGAAGAACACAGGTTAAGTAACATTGCGTGGAAGGGACAGGATCAGTGCTAGGAATCATGAAACAAATTTATACCGTGCAAGGTTATTGAGGGTGTATATTATTCACTCAGCTTACCATTACCTATTCTATTAGACGGAGAATGGAACTGGATAAGACCAACAAGATTCTCAAGAATATCAGAATATTGCTTCCGAGTTTCAACTTTCCTCCTCTGCCTTTATCAAAACTAGTAACAGGTAGTAAAATAAAAATATATTGCTCACTTACTTCCATATAATAGCAATACATAGAAACTGAAATATCAGAAACATGTAACAGAAGGGGAATAGAAAAGAGCCTAAAATGTTTGATAACGACTTAGAATAAATTATCAAAGATAGCCAACACACAAAAAGTACAATGCTGCAAGCATGGTCCATAACAAGTACAACGTTGGACCATGTTAAGTTAAAAACTGCTGCTAAAGAGAAGCAGAAAGACAAGCTACTCACTAGGGGTAAAAGTTTGCAAATACACTGATAGAAGATTGGTCTATGGAATGTACAACTCTTAAAACTCAAAATTAGAAAACAAAATAACCTATTGAAATGGGCAGAAGATAAACAGGCAACTTACCAATAACAAGCACAAATAGCAAACAAATATATGAGAAGGGTTTATCATTATTGAATTACAACTAGTGATGAGACAGCACTACACATCTAGCAAAATGTCTAAAATTCAAACTACTGAGAGCTCCAGATGATGGCAAAAATACAGAGCAGAAAGAACTTTCTTCTTTTGTGGGGAAAAAATAGAATAGCCACTTTGGAATATATGTTGATACTTTAATAGCTTTTATGAAGCTATACACTTTAGCACATTATTCAGCCATTCCACTGCTTACTGTGTTCCCAGACAAATTGGAAACTTACTTCTACACAAAAATCTGCACATGAATTTTTATAACAGCTTTATTCATAATTGCCAAAACTTAAAATCAAACAAGATGTCCTTCAATAGGTGAATAAAACTGTGGTAAATGTATACAATGAAATATCATTCAAGGATAAAAATGGATATGCGATCAAGCCACAAAACAAACATAGAGTTATTTTACACGTATATCACAAAGCAAAGGAAGACAATCAGATCAAACACTTGGTATATGATCCCAAGAGTATGAAATCTAGAAAAAGGATATCTATGGTTAACAGTCAATGGTAACAAGGAGGTGGTATATTGGTTTTTAGGGAATGTGAATTATTCTGTATGATATTATAATGGTGTTTACATGTCATAATAATTTGTCAGATCTCAGAATAATACAATACAGACAAAGGGCCTAAGGTAAGTGTATGTAATTTAGTTAATAATAATGCTAATAATAGTTAATACTCCTCATCAATTGTAATAAATATATCTTGCCATTGAAAGACATAAATAATAAGGGAAAAACCTTGAGAAATAAGGGTAACAGGCTAAATGGAAACTGTGGTACTTTCTGCTCAATTTTTCCATAAATCTAAATCTACTCAGGATGGACATACAGTTCAGTAGCACAGTGCCTGCCTGGCAAGAGTGAGTGTGAGTTCGATTCCCCATACCAAAAAAAAAAAAGGTCACATGTTGTGAGAGTCCATGAGGTTAAATAAATATAGACTAAAACCCCTGGAGCTTCTGCTTTGTTTAGTGTGTGAGGTTACTCAGGATATTTATGTCAATAATAAACAGACTAAAATAAATAATTAAACAAACGGAAATAAACAATGAATTTAATGAGACACTGTGAAGATTCAAAAATGAAAAGCACTTGGAGAATTTTCTTCATACTTTTTGCATGCCTATGACTCTTAAATACATATTCTGCAATGAGCATACATTAAATTAATTATTCCGATAAAAGACATGAAATACATTAGCATAAATGAATTCAGTTGTTCTTAAAGTACAATAGCAAGAAAGCAACTATGTCTTGTTTTAAAATCGCTGCAGGTAGTTATGATTTACAACATAAGAGCCTAAAAATGAATTGACTTCTGAAGTATGAATAAAGATTTTTTTTAAATCCTAAAAGCCTATACCTTAGTGTAATACTGATTGGGTCCCAAATTTAGCACCAAGTTTGTGCTAACTGTAGCTTTAATCATGAAGACACTTTGCCCACATTTCTAACAGTTATATTTCACTGATTATAGACAAAAACAAAACCTTAAGTATATTTTCACCATTATTTGAGTCCAATGAAGACAACTTACCAGAGCCTTAATAATATTCTTATTATCTGATGAAAATGAAAAAGTGGGTCATCAAAAAAAGTAACAATAGAGATTAAAAACTATAATATAAAAGGTATAATCTCATGTTCTTTTTGTCACCAATTACAACACAGAAAAATTACATGATAGATAATTTGCTTGTGGGTCAAGTATACCTACTCAAACATTTACAGTTTTCTCTATCACCTCAGTCTTCTGGCTAAGATCAAGAGTATAATTTTATTCAGGGGGATCTCACTTCAATAGTTTATCTCTGAGTAAAACTGCAACTGCACTTTGAAGGACTATTTCTTCCACATAAAAACAGTTAGGAGGAACTCCTTAGCAACTTTTGATAAACTTACATAATCTCAACATTTAGGCCAATAATTTATCTCAGGACTCAAATGACCTCAGGCTCAAATAGACAACCCAGAGTTTTGCTTTTAAAAAGTTTGTACTTCAACTGATTTCTCTGATGCATATCTGTACAATTAATATGAAAGATGCTAGTTGGAATTCAAAAACCCAACCATGCTTCTTGATGACGTGGAGCTGTAAAAATGGTTGCAATTATTGATACTTTGATTTTAAATTTTACTTTCAGGTCCAAACTATAGATACTGTGATTGGTGTTCTCTTTTTCGGTGTCTTTAATGATTGATAATATTATGCTGGCTGGCTCTAGTGACGGAAATGTTGCTAGTGTTTTAGACATGTTGGGAATACATGTCAAAGGATAGGTAGTTTAACTGAATAAATTTTAGGTATAATTTATACCTTTGTGAAATTTATTAGGGCTAGGAGTGTGGGACAAAATGGGGTTCCCTTCTTAAGATGAATGGTAAATTATTGCTTCTAGCCTACAACTATGAAGGATGCTCAATGGCTAATGGGCTTATTTTTATTTTGGAGGCAACATACTGCAGTTATTTGGCATTGTTGAATCAACCCTCTTAGTGAACCAAGAAGCTGCTAGCTTAGAGTCGGGTCCAAAACACGAAAAGACTCTGCGGTGCAAGCTGCTCTGCTGCTTGGGCTATATGATCTAGTAGAAGAAACAGTGCTGTTAAAAGAGACGACAGTGTAAGAATATTATTTTAGGCTTTTGGCAGCCTCCATTAGAAAAGAATAGTTAAGTAAGGCCTTTAAGAATTTCGCACAAGGTTCTTTTAGCCTCACAGTTAACTCCTCTCTTTTAGAGAGAAAGAGAGGGCTCTTGATTTTCTAGTTGACCCTATTTTTAGAAACTAAATGCTTAACCCTGGACCACCAAATTATTGAGATAGAACCTGCCTAAATGAAGCAGGAGTTATCTGAACCAACAGGCCAATAAATTGGGCCTGCATAGTAACTCTCTATCAAATGGTAGAGGTGATATGTGTAATCTTGCCTTAAAAGAACACAAATTATAAGAAAATATAGTGTGTTATGCTTGTATCTAAATGTCCCCCCAGTGCTTCATGTGGTCACAGGTAGGGTTTTTTGCAGGTGGCTGGATTTAAGTAATATGATGCTGCAATTAAGCATGCCCCACCCTGGATATGAGTGCTGCCCGCCTTAGGGGCAGATATCAGGGATTAAATATAATGGACAGAAAGAAGGCTGCTACCACAATATGCTGCTTGTTATTTGCTATTTTTCCCTGGACTGTTTTTCCTCTGTGATGTCCCTCTGCCATGCCACCCTGCCTTGGAGCCAGCTATGTACTGAAACCTCTACAAACTCAGAGCTACCACAACCATTCCCTCCTTTAATCTGAGTGTCTGATATTTTGTCCCACCAATGAGAAAAGTAACCAAGATATGGCCCAAATGTCCATGATCCCCTCTCCCACTACACTGCCTTCTCTCTCAGCCTGTATGTATGGCCTCGTGGGGCATCTCCTAAGATCAGCTGCCAAAGAAATAGGCAGCTTAGGTTTGGTTTACAGATAGTTCTACATACAGGCAACCTCTACAGCATCTACCTGATGTGCCACTGAAGGGAAGTGGTGAAGTGAAATCCTCCCAGCAGACTTGAATTTGGTCAGTGCACTTGATTCTACACTTGGCTTAGAAGAAACATGATTGTTGTTTTGTGTTTTTCCCATGAGACAGGGTCTTGCTATGCAGTCAGACTGGACTTGAACTCATTCTGTAGCCCAGTCTAGCTTTAAAATTGCAGTGATCATCCTGCTTCAGCCTCCTGAGTTCTCAGATTATAGTTATGCTCCACCGTGCTGAGCAAGAAACATGATCATAAAATTGACAACAAAGAAATTCGGTAAAGAGGTACATGAATAGATCTCTCTAACTAAGCTAAAATGTGGATGTGTTCATGTTGCATGAAAATGATACCAAAGGTTGAGTAGCAAAGAGAAGCTGATTAACAAAGAACAACTTTAAGTAACTAGGACATCTTTTCTGTGGATAGTGGTCGGCCTCTCTCCTCAGTCATCCTTGCCACTATCCTGTAGATTCATGGACAAATTATTCATGGTGGCAGGGATGGAGGTAACAGTGGGTTTGGCAACATGAATTTCCACTGAGCCTACCTGGCTATGGCACTACTGAGTGTCCAGTCTTTAGGCAACAAACATCAACTATGAACCTCAAACACTGCACCACTCCCTTGGGTTATAAACCAACTATGTGAAGGCAGGTTAATTCCACTGCACGGTTACCATCACGAGAGGAGCAAAATTCTGCGTTTATTGCAACAGTGTTTACTTACTCTGGATCTGTATTTGCTTACCTACATGCAGGGCTTTTGTATAAACTTCCACCTTGGACTTCAGAATGGCTTGTCCATCACATTTCATACAATATTACTTAGAATCAAGTAACTCACTTCATAGCCAAAAAAAGTGACAAGGGACTCATGTTCATGGAATTCACTATTCTTGCTATGTTCTCCATCATCCCAAATCAGGTGGCTGAATAGAATAATTGGACAATCTTTTTAAAATTAAGTTACAGTGCCAGCTAGGTGGAAATGGTTTGCAAGGCTGGTCTCTCCATCAAGCTAATATATGATACTATATGCCATGTATCACACACACTATATTGCACACTTGCTACGGAAGCCATGATTCACAGGCCCAGAAGTCAAGTGTGAAAATGAAAGTAGCACCACACACAATGACCTCTAGTCACCCACATATAATTTTCACTTCCTATTCCTACAAGCTGATGCTCTTGTGCCCTAGAGTTCTTCATTCCAGAGGAAAGAGTGCTTCCTCCAGTCGACATTTGAAATACTGGGTTTATGGTGGAAACTAATCATGTCCGCAAAGTGAGTAAGAGAAGAATAAGAAATAGTAAGAAAATAATACGAACCAGGGTCTGACATCTGAATTAGAATTTAGGAGAAGGCTTGGAGAAATCCAGGGGCAAAATCTGAAAACCAAGAACTTGAGATCTTTACACTAGAAGTTATAAAAGCAACAGATGGAAATTGGAAGAGTGCACGAGGCAGTGAGACTTCTCAAAGACAGACAGTGAGCAACAGTGCCAGGATCTCACCCATTTGTAGTGCTCTCTTCTCATTTGCTGGCCCTAGACTCAGATGTTAAACTCAGGAAATCAGTCCAACAGCTTCTCCAAACACCTCTGAACTCAAAGAGAGTCTTGAGAGGCTACTGACACGCCAAAACCTAGATTTTATCACCACCGCTCACATTTCATTACCATGGCCATAGTTACAGGGCTCCTTCAAGTAATCAAAAAATAAAAAAGTGAACACATGTAAACAAATAAGAAGAAAATAAATTATAGCTTTGAGGCTATTTTTTTGATTTCTCAAGACTAAGAATTCTTGAAGTTTTATATTGCGACAAAGATTTATGAGCATAATACATTCTCGCCAGGATAAAAACAACTATAAATCAGTAATAAAATCAGAATTTAATTTTAAATTATATAGAGTGTGCCTACTAAATTTGTATAATATTTAATTAATGGGCTACAGACCATAGTTTCTGCTAAAAAGTTTTCAGTGTATAATACTATAATCAATATGTTAGTAATTAGAATATAAAGAACAAAACAAAGATAAGAAATGGAGAACACATCACTCATCCTTTGATAAATTATATAATACTATATTTTTATATCCTTTGGAGAAGTTTAGATGATCATTCTAAATGCCTTTAAGCATTGGTAGTTTCATTGGTTTTGCACTTCTAAAACCAAGTTCCAAATTTTGGTTAATGATGCCAATGCATTTAAAGCATTTGAGAAAATTAACTTGGAAAGAAAGGCATGGAATACATTGTTGTAACGCCCAACACACACACAAACACACACACACTTTAAAAATTTTCCAAAGGAAAGTGAATGTTTCACATTTGAAGGCAGAAATCTTAAACTCCAAAATGGCAAGAGCAAGCAGTAAAATGAAGACATTAAATGAGAAAGAGAAGTGCATACCTGATAATAATGGTGGGACTCCGATCCAAAGAGCACCCAGCCCTGCCCACAGGGGCCACCACTGCCTGCTTTGGCCCATTCAGCACATGGAGCCAATGCTATGAGCTCTTGTTTTTCATTTCATAAGAAGCCAGAAATCTGGAATCAGAATATCTCAATTTTACGTGTTGGCTGAATTTTATAAAAAAACACCATCTGGGCCAAACAAAACACTGTATGGGCCAAGTTCAGCCCATAAGACAAAAATGTGCAATCTCCACTCTAAATAATTGGCTAACTTACTAAGAAAATTAATGTTTGTATATACATATAAACCCTTGAAATCATAAAATTTTAGTATCTGATATAAAATCCAAAGGAAAAAGGCAAAGTCAAGTCAATATTACTACTCTAATTTTTACTATAAAACAGTAGAACTCAGGGTTAGAACTTTGAAAATGCTTTCCATCATCATATACACCCTAGCCAAGTTTTTCATTCTTTCTTAAAAAGACCTTATTTAATCCATTATATTTTCTTCAACATTGTATTGACTAATTCAAGTTTACAAGACTTAACACATGTATCTACCATTCAGATGAATAAAATCTTAAAATGTGCTACAATGTATCTACTTCATTTTTAAAGGAAATAAAAATTATAGATAAAATAAAAATCCCTGGAGCAACTCTCAAGTCTCATTTTTCTCCTTTGCACTTAGAAGTAATAATTAAAATGCTATGAATAGTAATCAATACTATTAACAACATTAATCTATCCCCTTTTGCCATGTAGGTATGTATCCAAATATATGTAATACTATCTATCAGTATAAACTCTTCTGTATTTATATGTAAACCTCTCTTGTTCATCTAATAGCTTATTTTATAGTGTAATTACTTATACACTTCATTTGCTCTTTTAGTTTATATCTTTTTAATTGCATTTCTCAACTGTTTACTTTGAGATAATTTGGATATACAGAAAGCTGAAAAATTATAAAGTTCATGTATATTTTTTACCCACATTTCTATAATATTGACAGATTATGTCCATAATTACATATAAACATAACTGTCAAAATTAACTATCAAAAATGATAAAAATACTAAAACCTAAACAGCAGACCTTATTTAATTTTCATAAGGCTTTGACTTAATGTTCATTTTTTGTTCTCTTCTGCCACCCAGCACTGCATGCTGCATTTAGTTGCTATCTACAATTCCAAGATGATGATTTATGACTACATCATCCAGAGGAGAGGGACACTGTGACCGCACCTCCAGAAAAGACAGAAGAACAAGATGCAAAAACACAAATGCCGTCTAAACCCTCTTTTATAAAGGCCTTAAACCCTTATCAAGGAGAGGCCTCATTACTACGGTTAATGTTCTCACCCTAGCCATTAAAATTTCAATGCCTGAATTTCATATGATACACATTCAAATCACAGCAATCTGGCACAGTAATAAACATTAACAACATTATGTTAACCACTGACTTCATAAATATGGATCTTCTGTGCATATCATGTTTTGTAGAAAATATAGACAAATTTTATTAAACTGTCTAACCATAGCATGTAGGGGAGTCAGAAAAAATGTTATCCTGCTGTTAATTTTGAAAAACATCTATGAAGCAGCATATAAATACAGACAGGAATAAAGGGTGAGTTGAGTAGAAATTAATAAAATTTCCATTTCATACCTGTCTTGGTTATTTTTCTCTCATTGGTGAAACAAAGTATCTGACATCCAAAATTTAGGAAAGCAAGGTTTTTTTAGCTCACGGTTTGTAGAGATTTCAGTCCATACTTGGCTGGCTCCAAGGCAGAGTGGCAGATAGCAGGTGCAACAGTTCACAGCAGTGGAAGACAGGAAAAGAGCGAAAGGGGAGGAGGCAAGCAGCCTCTTCCCTCCTACCCATATTGTTTGCATATACCCACCCATGGCCACAGCATCTCGGTGCTCTCCTCTTGCACAGGCTCAGAATGTAGAACTGCTAAGTCATTATCCAAGCCTCTAGACTCCTCAAGTTGACACAATGTATCAACCATAACAACAACAAATTCTAGAATTTGCATTATTAATAAAGGCCTTAGTTCATAAAGATTGATTCTAGACGTTTTCAAATGCCTTCAAGATTTAAAATCATAGCATAATGTCTTTACTAAAAAAAATCCATCAGAAATCTCCTTTACACATGTGAAATCTTTCAGGTTTCTTTTTCTGCAAAAATCAGCCCAAAAGGCTAAGTGATAGCAAACATTCACATTAATCAACGTGCTTTTTGATTAGTTTTGGTTGAAAAAATAGCAACATTCAAATTTGTCTCTCATGTTTCTTCTGACATTGTAAGAACATCTTTCGTAATTTCTCCTGGCATTCATCAAAAAGTTTTGTGTTTCCCTAAATAAATACCCATTTGTTTACATTTTCTCTTTATATGATTAATGAGCCTCATAAGCTTTTTTCATGATCAATCATCAAAGAAAAGATTTTAAATTTGTCTTTCATTAGTCAAGGTTTATTTCGTCCTCATATAGCATGTTAGAATTGAAATAACTGAAGATCAATTTCTTTGTCTTCACTACCAATATGCTGCTAATTTTAGATAATTAAATATGGAGTTATAGACTACGACAGGCTTGGATGTACTTCTGGCATTTGAAAGTAACTTAAACTTTATTGAATTATTATGGAGAAGTACTTCAGAGAACTAACTCAAGTAATGAGCCTTCTGTATGACTTTATAATAATTTTGTACAGCACTGTATCTGGAAAATAAATGAAATAAATATCAACTTTATATTTTACACATGTATATATGGGATATATATGTATATTTTACATTAAAAATGAAATATGTACCATGGCATTTGTTTATGTAGGGGCTAGCAGAGTTCTTTAAAGATCTGGATAGTAAACATTTTAGGTTTTTTGTGAGCCAACAAGCAAAACTAAAGATATAATGGATTTATCTATATATTAAGAGTAAGAAACTCTGCAATTTGTTTCAACCTTTTAAAATTTTAATTAAATAATACTATAGTCTGGATTTGGCCTAGAGAACATAGTTTGCCAATTCCCAGAACTTAGGCCAAAGAAGGGAGGGAGGAATATTTTAATCATATTCATTGTTTAGAATATTCATTATTTTAGAATGTAGACATACTTTAGTGTTATTTTAAAATTATCTTCAGACCATGTGATACCCCATATGGCTCACAAAAAAAATCACTCCTATTGACTGACATTGGATCTATTTAGAACATGAATAGACAGTGAAACTTTGCTCTTATAAAATATTTACTGCATAGAGTGCGATTTTCCCTACCCCTCTGCCTTGGTTGACCAGTGATTTGTTTTGTCTTCATTATCAGGGTATACAGAAAACTATACATAAATGATTTATAGTACTTTGTAATGGTCAGTGAAACCACAGCTTAAAATTAACGTGTTGATATTCTTCTTTCTTTCTTTCTTTCTTTCTTTCCTTTTTTCTGTTTTTCTTTCTTGCTTGCTTGCTTTCTCTCTCTCTTTCTTCTGTTAACATTCTCTCCAATTAATTTCCAGGAAACACTACTCCTGTGTTAGAGCTTAATGCATGCAAAATGTGTCTGTGCCACCTCTGAACGACCCATAAGGAAGAAGAGTATTCAATAGCTGTGAATAACTTAAGTTTAGTAAAGAATGGTTTTATTTTAAATTGCTCCCTTATAGAATTAAATAAGTGCTAACTCCCTCGGTTTTCTGTCTATTATTTGCTAACAGTGACATAATTATAAAATATCCACTTGTGTCCATACTGAAAAGGTATTTAACATTTATATACTACTCACAATTTGATATCAATAAAGAGAGGAAATTGAATAATTTCAGGTTGTTTTTGCTCCAGGAGTCTATGAAGTTTCCATATAATACCATAAGTTGATAGTCTAAGAGAAAAAAGAATACAAAAATATTAAAAGCAGAAAAAAACATTAAAAAATATGAAAGTCAGCATAGATCTAGGAAACTAGTTAACCTAAAAAATGTCAAAATACCAAGATGACAAATACTGTATATACTTGTAGAACCTAGTAAATTACCAGAATTATCCTGTATAATTGCATCTTAACAACAAAAGTCTCAAGGAAAGACATTTAGATAGTGTCTTTGTTACTTTTCTCTCATTGCTGAGACAAAATATCCAACACTCAAAAGGAAGGAAGAAAAGGTTTATTTAGCTTACAGTTTGCAGAGGTTGCAGTCCATACTTGGCTGGCTCAGAGGCAGAGAGGCACATGGCAGAGGGCAAACGTTCATGCCAGCAGAGCACAGCAAGAACAACAAGTAAAAGGGAGGAGTGGGGGCAAGCAACCTCTTCCCCTCCCTTACATTGTAAACCCCCACCCCCACCCAGCAGACGTGTAGCTCTCATACAATCTCCGTGCCCTCCTCTTCCACAGCCTCAGGATATATACAAAGTAAGCTCCCTGGCTTCCTGCTGAGTTACTCAGCTAAACCTCTAGACTCTCCAAGTTGACACAATGTATCAACCATAACAGGTAGATAGAGCAGGGAAGAACTTGCCCTAGAGTCCCTCTTAACAGAAGATAATTCCTAATACTTTATTGTTAAGAAATTTTTGTTATGATTCAGGGCCCTTGACTTTGATACTTACAACATTGTGTGAATGTGTTTAACAGACACCTTAAGAGATAGTTTCCTAAAGAAGCTCAGGTTTTCTGTGGTAGCAAAAGGAGCCTGTTAAATTACTAGCTACTTCATGAGAGAAGCAAGTGATCATTGACTATTCACAGTATGTAGGGACACACGAACAAGCCCACTGTCATTCAAATTACTTCTACATTAAGCAAAACCAGAGTCAAGTTTTAAGAATCTTCAAAAATACCTCAGAACTTTTCATCAATCTGTTGCAGGTTTAAAATCAAGTTCACCTACAACATAATTAATTCTAAGAGTTTGTAGACTGTTTTTCAAAATATAACAAAGATTAAGAATTTAACAACACGGATCCCTGATCTTTTATATCAACTGAGAGTTACCTAAACAAAGGTTTTAAACACTGGATTGCAATGTAAATCTGCCCACTTCCCATTTGTGGGAAAAAAATTGGCTAGCAGAGACTATTTGTTTAGATATTACCTCTGGCTGCTCTTGGGCTCCAGTGCCAGGTTGGAGCAGTGGTAGACCTTACACCCCTCAAACCTAAAATATTTACTTCTTGGCCCTCTATAGACAAGGTTTGCTGACCCTTAGCCTAAACTAACAAGGATAGTTCAAGAAAAAATAAATGGTCAGCGATCTTAAAAATCAAAGTGAAAAATATCACTCTATAGTTTATAATTTTAAGCTAGACACGTGTATTAACTATCAAATTGACATCTAAATCCTAGTGGTGAAAGGAATCTGGACTCTTCATCCAGATACAAATGTGGTTCCCTTTTCATATTCTTAGATTCCATTACTCTACACTTTTCTAAGAATCAGCTTAATCAAAAACTAATCAGTATTTCAGAATCAACTCTCCATTCTAAATTCTTATCTTCTGTAAAATTAGTTATGACAGAGTTTCAAGGTTTTCCAATCCTTACAGCATTGGAAATTTCCTAAATCTGAAATTCCCTCTCTAGGGTGAATCATAATAATAATATGCTTTGCATAATTTGTTTGCTGCAATATAGCAACGTGTTAGTCAGAGTCTAAATTTGTTCCAATGAGTAGAAAAAATATAACCCAAGTTTGAGAGTACCCAAAGGAGTAGATAGGATAGCTTCAGCTGTCTTCAAAAACAATTGAAAGATATAATTTTGGTTTTATTTTAAGGTAAGTAAATATAACTAACAACTAGTCCATTGCATAAGATCCTACTTACTATTCACAAGCACCCACATAAGGTACTAAGAGATATGATCCATACAAATCTGGTAGACACTGAGCAACCTTACTAATATGCAAATTTTTACTCTTCAGATTATTTTCGGGATCCCACCCAAAATGCATTTCCCCATGGTTGAGACTTCAAATGGCATTTGTTTCTGTCGCTAAGTGGCACTGGCTTTGGCAGAGGAATTCAAGCGATCGAGTGAAGAGGCAGACTTGCTTGGCTCATCTTAGAGCCCGTCACTGGGAAATGATAACAAACACCTGGAAAGCGGAGGGCAACAAAAGCGATGCCAAACCAAACCCATCAGTTCTTCAGCTAGTGCCATAAGTGTATCGAGTCTAATATATCAGAAACAACAACTACTAGATAACGCCGGAGAATCTGACCTACTTTACTGGGAGTGGATAGATGCCATTGTAATTTTTATCTGATACTGAAAAAGCATATTGGCTCAAATTATCTGCTGAAAGTACAACAGAGGAACTGGGAATAGGTAAAATAAGTCCCGCTGTTTCAGCAAGGTATCACCTTCATTTCCCTGCATTCATCAAGTGCCTGTCCGCTTCTAGCAGTGAACAAAAGTGTCTTACACTTCAGCCAAGTGCTCATGTGTTTCAGCTCTAGTCTTCGCTATGTTCACTCCATCTCATATTTTTTCTTCTTCTTCTTCATATTTAGTTTTAAGAAGAGCTTCTTAATAAAAAGCCCTGGGAAACCTGACAGGACCAGTGATTATGACACCTATTTACATTGTAATTTTCACAGAAATTTTGGGGCTGGAAGTACAGCTCAGTGGGCTAAGTGCTTGCCGCTGAGCACTAGGGCCCTGAGTTCGATCCCCGGTCCCAGAAAAAAAAAAAAAAGAAATTTTATTTTTGTTACTATTATTTTAATATCTCATGGAGTTGACTGATATAATAGTATTGGTGATATTATATAAGAGGCATTGCTCATTATGAATTTTTTCAAAGTTTGTACAGAAGACGAAGTATTTATAACTTCCCCAACCATACACTGAACCTAATCCCTTTTAACATATGCATTTTAATGCTTCAGATATACATAACCTTTAAATATCACCTTTATCCTATAATTTACATTGTTGGATTTTTAATACTATCTTCTAATGTCAGTATTATATTTATATGATCATTTAATAATTATACAGTAATCCATACAATTAAATACCTTTTCAGTTATTTAATACTTTTAATTTTGCTGTATAAACAATGCTACACAGAACCCCAGTTCTTATTGCTTTACAGTAAATATCTATAAATGTGATAGTTATCTGAATCCATCATCTAGACTTCTATTAATCTTTTGGAGTCTACTATCAGATCATCTTCTGATGAGATTATACCAGTCCTCATTCCTAGCACAGTACATGAATGACACAGAAGGTGAGTGGAATTTGCAGATGGAGCCAGCCCATTATTATCGCCCACTTGCACTAAAGTAACACACAGAAATCAGCAGCTTTTCTTCTGACTTCAAATGATGAGATCAACATTTACCCAGGCAATTTCAATGCAGTGCAACTATCAGAGACCCTTTCCATGGCACCAGTTATCAGGGACCCGGAAGTCCTCAGTCTCCTGCCGAGAGTTACGGAGCATGGTGAGAAAGAAGAACAGCGAGAGACAAGAATTGCAAGAAATAAGGCTCTGGGATGGTCAGTGTTCTCTGGTAACAAAGACGAAGTATCTCCAGCTAGCCACTATTTCATTAGCCAGTGCAGGGAGAGAGGTGCACACTTTTCTTGGAAGAGTGCAGAAGTAGTGGTTGAATGGGCAATTTTCACAACATAAAGTAAACAAGTTAAGCTTCATCCCCTGAATTAGTTTTCCCTGTTTTGTCCTCAGTAGACCTTCACAGCCTCCTTGACCAAAGAAAGCGGGATTCTCACATTCCAAAACAGGCACACGAGGCAGGGCAAGGAGAGCCTTGGACAGATTCTAAGTAGATGTATAATTAGTGGTCCCCAACATGCAAGGACAGTAAAAGACAAAAAGTTAAAGTACTGTTTGATACTGACAAGTCCAGGAAGAGTAGGTTGAAAGAGAAACACACAGGAGCTAAGGAACTGTCCACAAAGACATGTGCTGTAGTTAATGCAAATATAACGCATTAAAAATCATATTATCTGGGTTGTTCTTGCCATTAAAGTATATTTTACATGGTACCATGTATTTACAATGCCTACTAGCCCTACTTAATATCATTTCCTTACATTAAAATATAAAAATTACTAACCCAGTAATCTATTTATATATGTAAATATACTGTTATTTTTAGAAATGTGCAGGAAATTATTGTTACTGCTTTGCAATTGTTGCTAACATGTTAATATCATTTTTCTAAGCCAAAGACATATTGTGACAAGAAATGTGACAAGAAATTTCTTCTCTCCTTCATCTCCTCTCTCCTCCTCCCCTCAACTCCCCCTATCTCTCCCCTCTGTCTCTCCTCCCTTCTGAGATAGTGTCTCACTAAGTTGCCCAACTTGGAGTCAAACTTGTGATTCTCCTACCTCTGCCTCTAGGGTAACTGGGATTACAGGCACACACAAGCCAAATATAAACTGCTAAAGCACCTAAAACCAAAATTCTTTGTACATTTAAAATATACACAAAAAATGTTTTAAGTTCTTAATTTTTTTGCTTGAGAGACTTCTAATTAAAATTCAATTTTAAGTATAAAATATTAATTCAATATTTTGTTCATTGCATAAGTTGAAAGTACATCTTTTGTCTAAGATTTTACAGTCAACAAAGCTTAGTGTCTTCATAAAGTGAAGCTACTTTGGTGATCATGATTAATACATGAACCAAATAATTCACCATAACTTTTCAATCAGAGCTGGTTTTATCATGTGTTCATTCATATTTTGCTGTACTAGCAAAATTTAAATGCACTCTTTTACTGACAGATCTTAATGATGAGTATCAATGACCACATCTGTTGAGCTAAATACTTTCAAGTGACACTCATTAAAACTTGAGGAACAGAGAAAGCAGATTTTTCTATTTAATACACAGTAAAATTAAGGTTCTGAAAACCAAGTGTCTTGGTTAAAACCTTGCTTTTAGAAAACAGGAAACATACAGAGAAGATCCATTATGCAGATTCCAGATCAAGTACCTGAAGTTAGTCTTTGCATACTGACACAACCTATCACTTTTTATGCCCTCATTAGCCAAAGTTACCGTACTAGACAGGTGTGGGATGCTGAACCTTGGGACTGATCTGTGACTTTGCAGAGAAACATCTTTTTTTTTTTAAAGTATAGTAAAAAAAAACAAAAAGATATTAACAAACATACACAAAGTAGCATAAGAATAGTACAATCGAATCTGAGTTACAGATAGGGTGACAGGGAATCATCAATGGTTGTTGCATTACATATTGATAATTTCTAATTGTATATTCAAGAAAATAGGTACATACATGAAAAATTGATCAGACAATTAATCATCTACTATTCCTTCCAATAAAGTGACCTAAGTCAGTAGTACAACTTCTTTTTATAGTGTGAAAGCAAAAAGAACTACATCAACTATAACAAAAAAAGGAAGAGAAAAAAAAAACGAAAACCATTAACAAAGAGACACAAAGTTGCTCAATAAACTTATAATCATAATTCAATTATAGACAAAGCAACAGAAAACCAACAATAGTTGTTGCATTTCATATTAATATCTTCAAAATGTATGCACCGGAGAACACATACAGACATACAAGATTAATCAAACAATCAGTCATCAACTATGCCCTACCATTCAATGACATAAGTCAATAGTAGAACCATGCCAGCGATCTCTCATACATGTATATACATAGATACTTACATACATACATATATAAATTTTTGCCTCATTCTTTTCTCCTTTCCCTCATCCCCTCTGTTCTTTACTTTTGAACAGATATCCTTCATAACTCTTAGTTTATGCTCCCACCCCCAGGTTCTTACACCAGTGACAAAATATGTTGCCTGCACATTTACCTCTGATTTATTTCACTTATGAGTATGTTGTCTAATTTTGACCATTTGCCTACAAAGGCTCCATATCTGTCCCTCTTTATAGCTGAATAATATTCCATTGTATAAAAATGCCACAGTTTTTAATCCAGTCTTCTGTGGATGGACATTTGGGTTGCTTCCACAATTTAGCTAAAACAAATTGTGCTACTATAAACATGAGTGCATATATATAAGAGTGATATGATGCTTTCAGATCTTCTGGGAAAATACCCAAAAGGGGAATAGCTGGTTTGAATGGAACCTCTAGACCTAGTTTGCTGAGGAATCTCCAAACAGCTTTCCACAGTGGTTGCACCAGTCTGCATTCCCACTAGTGTGGTTGCACCAGTCTGCATTCCCACCAGCAGTGTAATAAAGTCCCTATTTCTCCACAACCTCGCCAGCATTTGTTATTGGATGATTTTTTCATACTGGCCATTCTTACTGGGGTGAGATGGACTCTCAGTGTTGTTTTTATTTGCAATTCTCGGATGACTAAGGATGTGGAACAATTTCTCATATATTTATTTGCCATTTGTACTTCTTTGTCTGAGAAATGTGTATTCATCTCAGATGCCCATTTCTGGATTGGGTCTTTGAATTTGGATAGGTAATGTTTTTTAATTCTTTGTATGTTCTAGATGGAAGACCTTTGTCTGAGGGACAGCTAGCTAGGATTTTTTCCCAATTTATGGTTTTTCTTTTTACTTTATTGGTGATTTCTTTAAATGTACAAAAACTTTTCAGAAGGAAAAGCTACCCCTGCTTTTTTCTGGGGACCTGTTGCATGGAGAGATGTTTTCCATCCTTTAACTTTCAGCTTGTGGATTTCCTTTTGAGTAAAATGTGTTTCCTCTATACAGCATATCATTGGATTGTGTTCCTTAATCCACCTGCCAATCTTTTCCTTTTGACTGGTGAATTGAGGCCATTTACATTAATGGTTATAATGGTTATATGTTGGCTTATTCTAGTCACGTAATTTACATGTTGTTGTTTTCCTTCTTTTGCTGAATGTTTACTTGTTCTGTGTAAGGCGTTGTTTCTATCATTGTTCTTGGGATTGTGGTCTCTTTTTTCTCTGTCTAGAATATGTTTTAGTGCTTTGTGCAATGCTGGTTTGGCACTCATGAAGTTCTTCAGTTGTTCTTTGTCGTGGAAATATTTTATTTCTCCATCGAACTTGAAGGACAGTTTTGCAGGATACATCAGTCTGGGTTGGAAGTTGTTTTGTCTCAGAATCTGCAATATCTTGCTCCAAGCTCTTCTTGATTTCATGGTTTCTGTTGAGAAGTCTGCTGTGATTCTGATGGGCTTTCCCTTATAGGTCATCTGTTTCTTTTCTCTAGCAGCTTTTAATATTGTGTTCTTTTGCTGGATATCTGGGATCTTGACTATTATATGTCTGTGTGTGGTTTTCTTTGGATTATGGATCGTTAGGGTTCTATATGCCTCAATTAACTGTACTTCAGTATCTTTTACCTTGTTTGGAAAATTTTCTGTTATTATTTCAGCAAATATTCTTTTTATATCGTTTGTGTGGTCTCCTGCTGTTTCACTCACTCCTATTACTCGAATATTATTTTGTTTTGCCTCATCTTGGAGATGTTAGCTTGATTTTTCTTGTGTCTTTGATGATTTTATGAGATCCTTTCACGCTCATAGGCTGCCATGCTGTCTTCAAGGTCTGAAATTTTATCTTCGGTTTCATTTAAGTGGTTTTGCAAGCTTTCAATGGAAGTTTTCAAATCCTGGAAATCTCTTTGGACCTGTTTCATTCTTGGTAATTCATTCCTAAATTGCTCTTGTCACGTTTCCATTTGTTTCCTACTTTCTTCTAATCTTTTATCTATTTCTTCTCTATGTGTACAGAACATTTCTTCCATTATAGTTTTCAGTTCATTTTTTTGTCTGAGAGATTATTGCAGGTATGTGACTTATTTCTGCTTTAAACTCTTCTATGGCCTGTTGGAGTTGTTTCAGTGTTTCGGATGCAATTGTTTCAGAATTTGCAGGTATGTGGCTTCCTAGTTCCCCTGTATCCTTGCATTCCGGACTTGTTCTGGGTGGGGTTGAGTTCTGAGACTGCGTTTTGTTCTTCTGTCTCCCATTTTTGGGTATCAGATTCAAAATGTTGAGTAATAAATTACCCAGGCAGTTCACCAGGCAAAGGTCTGTTGCAAAGATGCTCCAATGACTCCTTATCTTCAGGAGAATGTCCCTTAAGCTTTCTGCTGACAGTTCCACTCAATAGGCTGCTCATATGCTGCTTTGTGTGCGGAGCTACTTGCTACCCAGAGACCTGGCTGGGGCACATAAACAGCTCGCCTTCCCGGGACCGTGCTGGCAGGGGGTCGCCCAGGTGTTCCTCCCTGGGTGGAGCTCCTCCCCCACTCAAAAAACTGGTTGGGGTGCCCAGCCAGCTCTTCCATCCCGGGTCCGTGCAGAGAAACATCTTATCATCCAACCAGAGGTATGAAACTTTCTTAAAAATAGTATCCTCTTCATAAATTATTTAATTTGCGAATGGCAAATGTGCCCTAGTCTGTAGCGCTTGTTAGATTTTACTGATATTTCTCTTTTTGTTGAAGCTAGGCGCTGCTGTCCAAGAACTCAACAGTCAGGTGTGGATGCTTTTTAACTAAATCCACAGCACAGATTGTCCAGCGCAGGCTCTCCTTAAGAGTGATACCAGTTTTGTTTTATTCTCAGATTTACATTATCTGTATTTCCTATCATAGATACTACCCTCCTCGTAGGTTAACATGCATTCTGAGTATGAGTGTCTTGGTGTCAAATAGTTATGATTCATTATTTAAAAATTGGAAGGATCTACTTGACAGTGTGATATCCTTCATGAATCCCTAAACGAATTCTTGAAGGAAGACAGTTTACCAGTGTTTGTTCTATCACACTGGAAAATTTATCCATTTATATTTAAAATTTGATACCATCTACAAGCCCAAAGCTATGATGAAATATAATCAAAATTCCAGAAATGCATACCAAAGAAATAAGGAATAGCTTCTTTTGGGGTTTCTTTTATATAGCTTTTTTTTTCTGTACTGGGGGTTGAACTCAGGACCTTGCACTTGCCAGGCAGGGGCTTATGCCACTGAGCTACAGCTTTTAACATTGACAATAAACTATACATAAAGTACTTAGCAGAGGGCCTGACACCTGGAAAGTAATAAATTATAGTCATTATCATAGCATTAGAAAGATAAATTCACCTAAAAGATGTCTTCAAAAATGACAGTATAAATAATGAACATATCACATCAGAAAAGTACTCTAATTTTACTGTAATCAGATATGTATAATGGTATTTGCATTAGGAAGTATCTGAACTTTTCATGATTGGCTTTAACGAGCTAGAAAAAATCCCAAACCTAGTCATGTTAAACTCTCAGAAGCCATAAATAATCCTTATGTTTTAGGGAGAAAAGGACAGAAAAGGAAAGACAACTTCATTTTATTTTTTTCAGTCTATGTCCACAGTTTACATTTTACTTTCTTTTTATTTTAAAGAGAAAAAGTAACACAATAATAACAGCAAAGAGAAAAACAAATATAAAAATGTATAGAATTTCAAAATGAGATGATAGAAAATTAACAATGGTTGTTATATTACATATTGTTATCTTAAATAAATTTGCTCAGATTACCAGATGTAAAAATGCAAGACTGATCAAACAATTACAGAGAATAAAAAATAATAAAAATTAAAAATTATAGCTTCACTAAACAAAATGATGGGAATTCAACAATGGTTGTTATATTACATATTGTTGTCTCCAAATTAGTTGCTCAGATTATCAAATATAAGCATGCAAAATTGGTCAAAAAGAATTAAACATCCACTTTTCCTTTCAATAAATCAATAGACATCAGCAGTACAATTATCCCAGCTACTAGTAACAGTATTGAAAAAATATCTTAATATTTTCTTGGAAAATAAAAAGGAGTGATACTCTTTATGTGCATACCTAAATACAGTATTTTAATATATTTGACTATAATTTTATTAGTTACTAAAATTGAGAAAATTCTAATTATCATAAACCAAACCCTCGTACATAAAATCTCATAAAAATCATGACACTCTCTTGTAGAATAATAAATTGTGTTAAAGTATAAAAAATCTGTAACTCATAGAACTAGGGGAGCTGGGCGTGGTGGCACACACTTGTAATCCCAGAACTTGGGAGGCTGAGGCAGAAGAATTGTTGGGAGTTCGAAGCCAGCCTGGGCTACAAATTGAACACAAGACTAGCCTGAACTGTATAATGAGACCCTGTCTCAAAAAGACAAAAGAAACCCAAGAGAGAATACGTGGGGAATTTTGTAATAGTCATACAAATTAATAATATACTACTTCTTAAATCAACGCATAATTGTAAGTTTTAAAAGCAAATAATTCTATTTAGAGTTGTGTGTATAATTTGAATAGTAAAACTCTTTTATAGGACTGTTTGGCATTTGTAGATTATTGTAAAACTTGTCAAACTCATCATTATATTAAGTCAATGTGTTATATCTATTTTAGATGGTAACTTAGCCTCAGCCACTATAACAAAGTATCATACAATGAATGACTCATAATGAACAAAACATATTCCACACAGAGTACATGTTCAAGATGTTTGATCAAGTACATGTTCAAATATGTGCCAACATGTTTGGGTTTTGGTAAGGATCCTCTTCTTGGCTGTAGACCACCAACTTCTCACTGTACCCTTCACATGATGGAAAAGAAAGAGGGTCTCCTCCTCCTGTAAGGACACTAATTCCAATGGAAGACTCAACTGTCAGGACTTCATTTTCTCCCAGGGGCTCCAGTTGCTAGCACTGTCTTACTGGGAGTCACAGTTTCAACATATGGATTTGCAGGGATAAAGATATGGGACACATACATGAAATCCACACAGATATTTAAAATTGCTTAATGGGTAATAACTTCAGTTCTCAATAAGTAGTACAGAAAAGGACATGCAGAGTTATTATTTTATAAGTATCTTATAAGATGATATAATAAAATACATACTGAATTCATAGTTGTTTTCTTACATGTAAAACTACACCTCAGGTCTGAAAAACTCAATTGGAGTATTTGAACTTACTTTTTATCTTATGAACAATAGAGATAGTATTTATTTTGTAGGTTTTTTATGAATCCTAAATGGAATAAGATTAATTCCCTTGAAAATAAATACCATATGAATGATTAATAATTTGAGTCATGTATTCTCTTTGTACTTCAAAAGTAATTACTTTTTCCTAAAATTATATGAAGGCAAGATGACTCATGTTAACAGAGAAATAATAATGAACAAGCTACCTAAGATTTTCCCATGGCAACATACAATGCTAAAAGACAGGTAGACGTGGTTAATTTCTGAATGAAGAAAATTATAACTCAAACTCAAACATGTTACAAGGTATTATAACTGGTCCCCAGGGCAGCCTGTCCTAAGGGCAACAATCTCAAAAGCTAAGTAGTCTGCAGAATCTATAATTTACTAAAATATCCTTTTTCTAAAAGTTGCATCAAAAATAAGTTAAGTGCCAATGACAAATAAATGAGAGAGAAAACGCAGATACAATAATAGGATATTTTTTAAACAAATTAAATATGCAAGAAGCAATCATGGAGAGTGCAACAAAATGCAACTGTTACATAATTTGACCATGTAAACTATCACAATAGATTAAAACATCAAGGTATGAAGGACATGAATGTGCTTTAATCTTTTCTTGTTTTGTATAATGAGTTAATAGTTTCAATGAAAAGTTTAAATATGGTGACTAATATCATACCGATATGAACTTAATAGTTTTCATTGGTTATTTCTGATATCACAAATATCTTTAAGAAACACCAATTTTAGTGAGAAAATGTAACAGTGGAATGTTGCCTTTATGTTTATTTAAGCTGGATTTTTTCTGTAAAATAAATCTGAAATATTTTATATGAAAATATCAAGATATCTAAATGTTAAAAAAGAAACATTTAATCTGTTGGAAAATAAAATACGTACAACTCTCAAAGACACAGGCATAGGCAAGGACTAGGAACAGAACCCCAATTCCACACCATGTAATAGCATGAATCACCAGGTGGGGTCTTCTCAAATGAAAGAGCTTCCCAACAAAAGAAACAACCAATAGACTGAGGAGACAATCTATAGAATGGGGAAAAAACTTGCCAACTATTCCATGGACAGGGGACTAACATCTAGAACACATAAAGAACTCAAAAATTTAGACACCACAAAATACAGATCCAATCAAAACACAGGAAGCAAAATAAGTAGACAGTTCACAGAGGAAGTAGCCAAAAAATACACAGGAAAACTCCATTACTTGTCATCAGAGAAATACAAACTAAAACTGTATGGAAATACCGTCTTACCTCAGAGGGAATGATCAGCATCCGGAAATTGAAGAATAACAAGTGCTACTGAGGACGAGAGGGAAAAGCAGCTCTACCGCACGGCTGGGGGGAGTGTAAACTAGTACAACCATTATGCAAAAATCCCTCAAAACACTAAAATTAGAAATTCCATTCTATCCATATTTCCCTCCTAAGTATTGTCCAAAAAAGTTAGACTCGTCATGTTACAAAGTTACATGCATACCCATGATTACAGGAGCACAATTTATAATACCTAGGTCTTGGATACAATATACATGTCTCAAAACAGCTGAGGGGTTAAGGCAACGGAGTATCATGAGACCATAAAGAAAGAGAAATTTGAGAAATTTGTAGGTTGGTGGGTACTGTTCCAGAAAATAATGTTAGGGTAAATAATTCAGACACTCAAGCTCACATATTGCATAGTTTCTCTTATATGATATCTATCTATCTATCTATCTACATTCCATTGTTTTAGAACTTTTAATATATGTGTGCATTGGTCAGTTTACTTTCATTGCTGGGACAAAATACCTGATGCCCAAAAGTAAGGAAAGAATTGCTTTTCAGCTCATAGTTTGTGGAGGTTTCAGTCAATAATCAGCTGGCTCCTAAGGCAGAGTGGCAGGGCATAGGGGCATCACTTCAAGGCAGCAGAAGACAGCAAGAGCAACAAGAGCAAAACGGGGTGGGGAAATGTTATGGTTGATACATTGTGTCAACTTGGGGAACCTGGAGGTTTAACTGAGTGATTCAGCAGGAAGCCAGGATGTTTACATTGTATACATCCTGAGCCTGTGGAAGAGGAGGGCATGGAGATTATGTGAGTGCTACATGCTCCCTGGGTGGGGGTAGGCTGTTTACAATGTAAGAGAAGGAAAGAGGCTGCTTGCA
>PVLD010021205.1:21915-32256 GCA_004027595.1 Dinomys branickii | reverse complement strand
CCCTCCCTCCGTCCCTCCTTCCTATTCTTCCTCCCTCCCTCCCTCTCTCCCTCCCTCCCTCCCGCATTCCCTCCCTCTCCCTCCTTACCTACTTTATGTATTTATGTATTTATTTTTGGCGAAGGTACTATGATTGAACCCAAGGCCTGCACACTGAGGTGCACCCCTTGCCCTTTATTTGAATTCCCTTGACTGGGTTTGGCGTGCTAGGATTACAGGTGTGTACCACCACATTCAGCAAATTAAGAAGTTTCCTAAGGGCACAAGTGTTTGAAAAAGTGGTTCAGTGTTTGAGAATAGTTTCTACAATACAGACAAGGTTTTTGAAAACTTGTGTGAATTAGAAATATGTAGGACCTGGGGGTGATTGGTAGCACTTATGTGATGAGGTTCTGATGGCAAGTAGCTAAGACCTAGGGTGGGAGCCTGAGCTAGGAGGGTGGGAGGGGGCTGGCAGGATGGCACGTGCTGGGATTCCTGCTGACCACCTGACTGCCGTGGGAGGCAAGTGTGGTGAGACAGCTCCAGCTGGAGGTGAGGGTGGTAACATCAAGCACCCTTACTGCAGTCTTGCATGGGTAGAACTGCTTCACCAATTGAGAGACTGAGGCCCAGGTAAGTTTTTTCCTAGTGCAGAGCTGAGGTTTTCTACCCTACCCCCAGCAGTGCTGAGATTTGAACCCAGGGCCTTGGCTTGTATGAGTTGGGCCAGGCTTTACTATTCTATGCCAGTCCTGGGGTTTTGAGCTTTGCTTTTCTGAGCTCTTCAGTACTTTCTATTGTGTAAATTGGCCTCTCTTTCAGGAGGTGAATACTGCTGTTATCTCAGTTTGCAAACTTTTTTTTTTTTTTTTTTCTGAGACTGGGTCTCCTTATATAGTTTAGGAGGCTGGCCTTGAGCTCACTGTGTAGCTCAGGCTGGTCTCAAATTCATAGTGATCCTCCTGGCTCAGCCTCACAGTGGGTTTACAGGCATGCATCAGCATGCCTGGCTGCAAATGAGTTTTTAATGTGTGTCAGCATTTTCTACCAGCTGGCTGGTAAGTGGTTGGTATACTTAGAGATTGTGTTTTTGTTTCAGAAGCATCTCTGTAATAATTTAATTGATTATGACTTCCTGCTGATCTTTTCACTGTGTGTAAGTTTGGCGGACAATCTCATTCCATTTCCCAAGTGCTTGGTATCATGAGACGAAAAGAAAAGAGACAAACTTAGTCCATGTTGTTCATTTGCTCTCAGTGAGAGTGGATGGAACGGAGGGCAGAATGGCAGGTGCTGTCAGGCCGGGCCCAGGAGCCTACCCCTGGCCACTGTGGTACAGAGGGTGGTTGTGTGGCAGTGCTGAGGGTAACAGGGCCCGCTGTGTGCTGAGCACACAGGACACACCAGGCTGGTGTCGTGGAGTTTGGAAAATATTCCGATCCCAGTGATCTTCCAAACCAGATGGTGGATCCTCCGTTTTACAGATGGAAAAACTGAGGCTTAGAGAAATGGAGGCAGCAGAGTTAGTAAACTCAGATTTCAATCTTGCTCACTCAAATATGATTGTATTCCCAGCACTCTGTGAGGCTGATGCAGGAGGATCCCAAGTTGTAGCTCAGCTTGGCAATTTAGTGTCCTAGTGAGACTTGTCTCAAAAAGTTAAAGAGCCGAAGATAAAGCTGTGGACCAAGGCCCTGAGGTGATCCCTGGTAAATGAATCAGTGCCTGAATGAACGGTGTGAATTTCCCTGTGGTCCCTGTTGTCCTGCCTTCCCCTGCTGCTGCTTGTTCCCCGAACACAGTGGATGTTTCATGTTCTTGCTTTTGTACGTGCTCCTCCCTATCCAGAACAGGCTTTTTAGCGGATTCATTTGTGTGCCAGGACTCAAATGCCTGTCTCTGTGGTGAGGCAGGTGTGTGCTTATATGGTTTTACACAGTATCTGTGAAAGAGCTCACTTCATAGAGCAAATGTATCCATAAAGCAAGTAAATGATAGGAAACCTGTGTGTGGAGTAAACCTGAGTTAAAATTTAATATTGTAGTTAAACACGACTGATTCTTCCTGTGTTTGCGAAGCTTACAACAATGGACGTGTTTGAGGCTGTCCGTTCAAGTTGGAATGGTGTCATGTCACATGGAAATCTGCTTGTTGAGGTCCTCTGTGTTTAAGGTGCCAGGTGGCAGACGTTAGTGTGCTGGGGCTCCTGGCTTGGCTGTGTAGGGGTGCTGTGGTGACTGGCAACACTGCTGCTTTTCTCCAAGGAACACCTGGAGCCCTCTGTCCTCGGTGACCTGGGGGAGACAAATGAATACTCGCCCTGTGTATTAGGTCTTCTGTAGAAATTTTATTAAAGATTATTGAATTTAGTTGTCCTTCTTAATGTTCTTAGTCAAATAAATGGGTGAGCTAGTTTTGATTTTAAAAAAGACTCAGTTTGCTGTCACGGGACATCTTCCCTGGCAGAGGCGATCGTTTTGTCATGTATATACCTGAGCATTCCAGTTTGTCTTGGGGCACAGGAGTGCCCATGCTGGGTGCACTGGTGTGTGACCCTCTTATCCCCTGGTAACCCACGGGGCAGATTCTGCTACTGTCCCGTTTTATAGATGAGGAACCTAAGAGGGCACACGGCTAGTGAGTCAGAGCCCTGGCTTCAGGCAGTGTGGGTCAGTTCCAGCTTCACTCACCGTGCAGCCTCACCGCTAGCACCTGTACCCTCGTAGCATTTATCTTACCTACTAGGCTGTCTCCCTTGAGTGCAAAGTCCTTCATTCTTGTTTTTCATTCATTGAGTCAGAAGTTGCTTGGATTCTCTTCTCTTTTTTCTTTTCTTCTGGTAATGGGGACTGAAGCCAGGACTTTTGTACTGAGTGACATCCCTAACCCTTTAACTTTTATTTATTTTGGGATAGGGTCTCACTAGATTGGGCTCTATTTTTCGATCTTCCTGCCTTATCCTCTCACAATGCTGGATTGCAGGCCTGTGTCACCCTGCCTAACTAGTTGGTCAGATATATCAATTAATGATATAACGAAGTAGCTGTATGGGAAGGAGGGACTTACAAGGCCTGAGAAGACTGTCTAGAGACTTGTGGGTGTCCTGTAGCCTATCTAGGTTAAGCTGTCAGTTTCTATGTTATCTTACAAACTCAGGTGAGGGATAGTTCAAGGATGAGCTTATATGATGGATAATTATAATCTCACTGTTTTATTACCTTTTAGAGTTTCATTTTGTGTGACACGCTCTACATAAAATTGGTTTTCTGTAGACTGCTCCAGGAGTTTTGTGAGTTGTCTGAATAGACAGGAATGTAGTGACCAGACAGTGGTAAAGGAGCTGGGGATATAGCTCAGTGGAATAAGCGCCTGCCTAGCAAGCGCAGGGTCCTGAGTTCAATCCCCAGTACCGCCAAAAAACAAAACAAAACAAAACAAAACAGACAGTGGTAAAGAACTAATACGCTATTACCGTGGGTTCCAGAGGGATTCTTAGATTGTTCTCTTCATACCTTTTTGAATGCCTCAGGAGTTGTTTGCTGTATTTTGTATTAATTTCTGACCTGTGCAGTTTTAAAAAGCCAAATTTTCAGTGTAAAACTTTTTTGAGGAAATCTACCCTTTCTTGTCCTAATCAAATGATCCAGAAAATTTGATGTGGCAAACAGGTATATGTGTATTTTTAGATAAATGTGTGATATGTTCATACCCTTAACCCAGTGTAATGTATTTTCCCTTTCTTAATTATTTGCTGCAGTTGCTAACCAGTTACCTCTCCTAACAACTTGTATAAAATTAAATTTATTTAGTAAGTAAGATTTATTCCTCAGTCCCTCTTCATACTTCGCAGCTTGTGATAATACTCTAGATAGCCTACTCATCAGGGTGTGACAACTGGGGAAACAGGCCTAGGAAATGTTTGGTAATTTGCCCAAAGTTGTACAGCTAGCAAGTAGTAGAATAAGAAATTTCCTTGCTTGGCTTTACACTTGAGAGCCTCCTGAGTAATAAGTATTACAGATGTACGCCATACCCTGTGGTTCTTTGTTAAGATTTTTTCCCTAGTGTTGTTTGAGGAAGAGTTGGTAATCCTAAATGGTTGACAGCGTTTTAGTTAACAGTTTTAGTGCTCATCAGGGAAGAGTTCAGATTTCTAGCCTTAGACTCATAATTTTTAACCTTTTATTTTTTGCCCCCTGTGATGAGGGAAACATGGGCCTCTAACATGGTAGGCAGGTACTTGACTGCTGAGCTCTGTTCTATCTCCTTGTTTTCAATATTTTCTAAAGATACAGTGCTAGAGATTGAACCCAGGGCCTTCTAGGTGAGCTCCATCCCCAGCTCTTTTTTTTTATGTTTTATTTTGAGACAGGCTCTTGCTTAAGTTGTCCAACCTGGGCTCCAACTTTCCATCTTCCTGCCTCATAGTTTCCTAGCTGGCTGGGATAAGAAGTGTGTACCACTATGCCTGGCTAGATTTGTTTTTTAGTGTCGGAATTTGGTGTAGTTTTGGCTCTCTGCAGAAAAGGAATATAAACTTAAAAATGACCCTTCCATTGGGTTATAAGCTATTGATAATACTTACTGCTTATAAAAAATAACCGGAAGCTTCCTTTTTCAGGGTAATCACTTTGATCAGTATGAAGAAGGACACCTGGAAATTGAGCAGGCCTCTCTTGACAAGCCTATAGAATCGGTAAGCTCCCGTTGTGCCTGTGGGCTGTGGTGGGTCCGGCAGGTGGTGCCCGGGCACCCCTGATGTGGGTGGGGCCAGCTGTCACTGGCTGGAAGCGCAGCTCAGGGCTGTTTTTCCTGCGTGCCATGCAGTCATGAGCTAGCATTTGGGGTATAACCTAGTGTTCAGTATATGGTGAAATAAGCCCAAAACAGAAACAAATCAGGGTTTTAATGAAGAATATTATTTTGGTCCATACTGATACTCTAAAGATAGCAATTAAAGTTTAGTGCTTTTGTGAATTAAATAAAGGAGTAAAGGTATTTTGGCCTTTTAATACCTTTTCTGGGCAACATAGTCGTGGGAGGCATCTTTTAGGAATAGTACAGTGATGCATTTTTCACCAGACCTTGTTAAACTTGTTCTCTGTAGCTTGGGAAATGTCTGGGCCTTTTTATTAGAAGTTTATTTTCCAATATTAGAGATTGAACCTCAGGGCCTTTGCACTGAGTTACATTATAAGCCTTTTTTGAAAAAAATTTGAGACAGGGTTTTGGGTTTTGCTAAATTGCCCAGGTTAGACTCCAACTTGGAGTCCTCCTGCTTCAGTCTCCAAGAGGGCTCAGATTACAGGTGTGTGCCACCATACCTGGCTATGTCTATCTCTGTACACTGGTTAGTTAGAGACATTAATGATAGCACGCAGTAAAATGAGATTTATTTTTCCTGTCTCTTAATGTTACAAGCTTTTAAATTTTTGGATATTATTTTTATCCTGAAAACCTATTATTTTTAAATAACACAGCTCTTTGTTAAGATGTCTACACTTGTCATTATTGTCAGCATTTAATATTTGTGTTTAAGTGTACCTGTTCTATAAGGGCTTCATTGAGTCATGGGTAAAACTTGAATGGGGATAAAACTCAGAGGGAATCTTAATCTTATCAAAATAAGCCCCTCTCTCCCTTTAAGAAATACAGCGTCTTTCCCAAAGGAGAATAATGAGGCAAGTTAGAGAGACTTGAACTTTAGTTGTATTTTTAAACTTAGGACATAGTAAAGGATTAGCATATATTTATATTCCTAATTAGGTTGGTGTTGTGTGTGTTTGTGTGTGTGTTTAGATGTTTACAGAAATTTACACAACTTGGGGTGTTCGACATTTTTCTTCCGCAGCAGTTGGCCCATATTAGCTAAGCAGCCATGATCTGGTTTGTATTGCACGGTCTGCCTTTTTAAAATTTCTTTTAGGGTTTCTTTCTTCCCACCTGCCCTTCTCGTCTCTGTCCTTTTGGTCCAGTGAACACTGCATACAGTACCTTCTGTCTCCATGTGCTGGCATGATGCTAGACTCAGGCATGGCCCTAACGGTGACGCATGCGATACTGCTGCAGAGGGAGAAGCACCCCGGGTGGAGAGGCCAGTCCACGTGCAGACACGAGGGCCAAAGGCCAAGCCCACTCCACCCCATAACTCACTTCAGTTTGTACTTTGTCCATTTCAGGGATTATTGTCATTTCAGGGATTATTATAAGGCAGATCTTTACAATGAAATTGGTAGCTAAAACCAGTATCTTGTACTTGAAAATAATTTCATTTTTCCATTTTTATTTAATTTTGTTTCTTTGGAGCAAAGTTGAACAGCCAGCCAGCAGCAGGGCCTCAGGGCCATATCCTGTGAGATGCATGGTTGGTTAATGTTCTTACATGTACTACAGTTCTATGAGTCCTTTGCCCTGATAGTAGCAGGAAATTTAATTAGCCTGGATTTGCTGTGTATTATTAATATACCCAACAAGGTTTTTAAAAAGCACTAAATGATTTTTTTTCTTTCTTTTTTTTTTTTTTTTTTTGGTGGTACTGGGGATTGAACTCAGGACCCTGTGCTTGCTAGGCAGGCGCTTATTCCACTGAGCTATATCCCCAGCTCCTATTTAATATTTTTTAAGCTGCCTTCTAGGAGCACATTAAGTTTTCTCAAAAACTCATTCCTGTGAGGCCAATTCTGTTTTTCCTCACATTGTCCAGCACGTTCTCTGTTTTGTGTTTTAGGGCATACACTGTCAGAAGACAGTCTGGTTGAACAGTCTCACTGGGCTGGTCCCTTACTTATTAAGCACTGCTATCTTCCCCACTTAAAATAGCAGACGGTGTCATACTCGGATTATATATTTAGTTTTTTAATAAACATGTTCACAGACGTATAACATGTTAATTATACTTCTACTCAAATCACTGCTGAAGTACATGTATGCACCATCTGTGATGCAGGCTTAGGCAGGGGCTAGTGATAGGGTTTGCAGCCTCCACTGTTGGGTAGATGTAGGACTCACCTGGTCATTTGGGAACAAAATTTAAAGTTTTAAAAGAAACTTCTATAATGATAGACATTTTAAAAAAATGTTTCTTTTTGACCTCCCCTCAAAAAAAGCCCCCATCCTCAGGGAGAGCCCCACAAGCAGGAGCTACTGACTTGGCTGGCTGGCTGGCTGGCTGTGTAGGCTGTGCAGGTTCAGGAAGCAGAACTGCTTCTGGTACAGAAAGAGTCCCTGCTGAGTTAAGATCTTTCTCTGCAGCAGTATCTGTTGAGAGGTGCTGACTGTTTTGCTACAGCATGCAACTCAAAAGTGGCTGGAAACACACAGCTTTGGGAGTCTACAGATCATCGCAGGAGCTAAAGGTCTAGTCTTGTTTTGTTTTTGTTTTTTTTTTTGTTTTTTTGGGTTTTTTTTGGTAGCCAAGGTGATAAGCAGCTTGTAGCCATGGGACTCCGCACAGATTTGTGCCAGGAATATGCCTGTGTGAGGTTCTTGTGAGTGTAGGACTCAGGCCTTCTGTGTCGTAATAGGGTACATTTGATGCACCCCAGCAGAGGGAGATTAAATGGTTTGGCAACACACTATGCTTCTGTCTAGCTTCTGAAGCCTTGATTTTTAGTGGGACAGCAACAGGTATTTCAGTTTCAGTGGGCAAATGGTGACAACACATCAAAAGCCAATATTTGTAAAGTATTTAATAATACTTGGTATAAAGTTTTATATTTTTTAAATTTCAATTGTCCAGATATCTGTCAGTGAAATTTTTGGTCAAAAATAAAACACCTAAGAAAATTAAGAAAGAATTGCCCAACCACTTGATTTCTTGCATTAAAGTAAAAGTACAGAGTAGTAATTTTCTTTGTCCGTGTTGGGGATTAAGCCCAGGGGGGCTTTGCCACTGAGGCCCCCACCCTCAGCACTAAAGTTTGATCCTGGGCGTGTACATGGTAGGCAAGTGCTCTGCCATTGAGCTATAGTCCCAGCCAGCCCTTGCCTAGGCGAGCCTCAAACTCATCAACTTCTGCGTCAGTCCTCTGATCCTTGCGATTATAGCTGTGATCTATAATAGCTGGACTCAGCCCTTAATATTACCTAATGTGTATATGTGTTATACAGTGCAGTGTGGGGATTGAACCCAAGGCTTTGTACATGATAGACAAGCACTGTACCACTGAGCTGCAGCCCCAGATTCTTTTTTTGAGACAGGATTTTGCCAGGTTGCCTAGGCTAGCCCTGATCCTGTGATCCTCCTGGCTCAGCCTCCAGTGTAGCTGGGATTACAAGCATACACCACTGTGTTTGGCTACATTTTATCTTTCAAAACAAAACAAAAAAACCACTTTTTTGAACTTGAATTTTAAAAGTTCTTGTTGCTTTGTGAGGCTTATAGGTCCTGGCCATTGTAGTTTTGACCTCCATATACTTAAAGGTAAAATGTCTAGAAGATAAAACTTTGCCCAAGCCACAGTGCAGTCTAGGGTACCATTGTAGTCACTGATGTGGGTGGTGTTTGTGGTCCTTTTGACCCTGTCCAGTGTAAAGATGAGGCATCAAATGTGGGAGCCACATCAGATTATACAGAGGGCAGCACCGGCTGCTGAGGCCCAGACTGCACTGTCACTGGCACATGTCCAGGTGCAGCTACCCACTGGCCATTAGGTGGCTTTATTCCGAAACTCTGGCTTCATTTGTCAAGTTGATGGGTAGGTTTTTAAAATCAGTGCAAGTTTCAAATTGTAGGTGCTTGTGATTAGTTGCTCACCTGGAGACAGAGAAGCATAGTTGGGCTTTTGTCACATTGCATATCTGTTCAGATCTGTGGACTCCACTAGTTCCAAATGTAACTCTGAGATGCTGGTTTGACATTTAGCAGTGACCCTCTGTGGACTGCACTATAAGTAGTGTGCTTCTTAGAGCTGAATGGTGTAGCATCACTCTGGCTTTTCCCTTTGGTATTCATTGTGTCATCTGTAGTGAGCTATAGATTTTTTTGTTTTGGGACTTTTTACAACTTGTCATTTGCATGGGTTCACCTAGTAGCATTTGGTTCTTGCTTATAGAGTCTTTAATATACAATCAGCAAAGCTTACAAACCACTCAAGAGACATTTTTGTCACTGTCAAAAATAGGTTAAATTGTGTAAACTGAATGTGGCTGTCAACTAAAACAAAATCCAGTGTGGAGCTATGTCTGTCTAGTCACTGACACACTTGCAGTATAGTTTATTTTTTTGAGACATGATAGTCTTCCAGTAAAAATTCTGGAGTCAACCCCATACAATAGAGTAACTCTTTATGTATATTTTGGCAGGCTCCTATCATACATGGTGGTGGTGCCATTGCCAAAATGCCCCTCATTACCGAGGATCAGCAACTGGAGCAGAGAAGTTCCTGGAAAAACTTTCTTTTTTTTTTTTTTTTCCTTTGGAAAAACTTTCTACTTGATATTTAATTCATAAGTAAAAATATCAAGGAGTCGCTGAAGTAGTTACTGGGGTTTTTTGCTTGCTGGTGTTGTTTTCAATATGGATAGTTGTTCAGAATGTATGTTTCTTTCAAAGATCTCCCCATTTGATATTTTTCTCCCTCTTACATAAGTAGAGAGGAGCAGAGGTTGGATATGCAGCATTTTAATTGTATTTTAAAGTTTAGAAACAAGGAAAAAGATCAGCTGAGGTAATTTAGGTTGGTGGGGAAAAAACGTTTTCAGCCAAACTTCATGATTTGATCACAGTTAGAACTCCCTTTCCAATCAGTGGCCAAGCACAGAGCCCTCGTTTTGAACAGAGAGTGTAACAGTGAGTCACGTGGAAACCCAGCCTTTGCTCACCACCCTGGGTGAAGGTCTTCACCTTAGTAATTAGTCTAAGGGAGTATTTAAGTAAACAACCCATCACTGCCCTTTGTCATTGTTAGTTGCAAACCTGACTAATTTTAAAAACAGAAATAACTAAAAAAAGAAAAAGCTATACACTGTGGTGCCTGCCTGTGTTCTAGCACCCTGGGAGGCTGAGACAGGAGGATGGCAAGTTCAAGAACAGCATGGGCAATTTAGTAAGACTATCTTAGTAAGAGTTAGTAAGACTGTCTCAAAATAAAAACATGGGGGGCAGGTGCTGGGGATGTGGCTTAGTGCACAGGCCTTGGATTTAATCCCGTGTGTGTGTGTGTGTGTGTGTGTGTGTGTGTCCATCCGTCGTGTGTGTCCCTCTCTCCCTCCCTCCCCCTCCTGTCTCCCCCTCCCTCTCCTTCTCCCTCCTCTCTCTCTCTCCCTTTCCCCCACCCTCTCCCTCTCTCTCCCTCTCCCTCTCTTTCTCTCTCTCCCTCCCTCCCTCCCTCCCTCTGTCTCTTCCTGTCTGTCTCCCTC
>PVLD010021205.1:7281-21815 GCA_004027595.1 Dinomys branickii | reverse complement strand
TATAGTTGTGCACTGTTACGCCTCACTGATTTCTGTTACTGTTATAGTGACTGTTAGTTTTGTTTAAGATTTTTCCCCTAATAGTAGTTTAGAAGTCAGGTTAGTGTTCATTATCTGTCTGTCTAGAATTCCTGTTGGAGCTCTGAGTTCCTTTATGCCAACTTCCTGTTACAGATAGCATCCATGCAAGTCATCATCAAGATCACAGCCCAGAACTGGGGATTTAGCTCAGTGGCACAAGCATCTGCCTGGCAAGCACAAAGTCCTGAGTTCAATTCCCAGTACCAAAAAGGAAAGAGGAAAGCTCACAGCCCTAGGCAGAGCATATACTACTCATTTCCTGTAGGCAGGTGCTTGAGTCCCTTGTTTTTTGACAGTGCAGGTTTTGGGATCATATCAGACAGAGCAGTTGGCTGTGTTCTATGCTATTGTAGGTGTTTTGGTGTTTGCACATTCTTCAGCTGGTTCATTGGGCCATGACACTTGCCCACAGAGTGTGCGTTGTCTTGGGGCCCCATCGGAAGTGCCAGCCCTTTATGGAGAAGCACAGGGCTACCCCCCCACCAAGTGATCAGTACAGTGGAAAAGGCCTGTGTTTCTGTGAGCCGCTAACCTGGCCTGATGAGCAGGACTCTGGTGCAGAATAAGGTGTAACAACCTGCTAAGGTTTAGCCCCTCTCCTTTCTTGGAAAGGCAGAGAAAGTGTGAACCTAAGCTTCAGAGGACGAAACCACGCCACTGTGTGTAGGAGCCTTTCTCCTGCAAAGGTGACAGCCATCCTCTTGAGTGATCTGTAAGGTGTGCTGATCTGTATGACCCTTGGCTTTCCTTCCCTCCCTGGAACACCTGCGTCCCTTCCATTGTTGTCAGTCACCACATGCTGTCTTGACTCAGCTGCCCTTGACTCTCGTGAATTTACTTATGCTTTCACTCTCCTTTAATGAATACCGTACTTGCAAGCAGTGAATTGAAAACAAGACAGAAAAAAAGACCAGTAGTGATTGGACAGTTTCTTACGTTGTGTTACATTTAACTGTTCTTTTGACAGCCCAGTTTTTAAAGCCAGGTTCGTATGGAAATGCTTTCACTCCACTTGCACTGCTTTTGGAAATAGCATACTGCTTCATCTGTCTGTTTATTTTAGTGCCTTCATGATTTAATACGGTCAGCATAATGTCTCATCTCCACCTAGCTAGAGGTGGCACATTCTTTAATGAACAACAACAAAAACACAACAAAAGGAAGGCAGACAACAATATTTGTCAGCATTGTTTCATACCTAACACTCAGGGTCAAATGCAGTTATGGCATTAGTCTAGTGGTAGTTTAAAACTGCATACTCTTGAGTCCTTTCCTGAGTCTCAGTTGTAGAAATTATATGTAATAAGGACTTTATATCAGGTAAGTTTGTTCTCCTAACAGGAGAATAAGGACCTCTTTACCTTTGTGTTTTTTGCTGAAATTACTTTTATATTGAGACTTCTCTTTTTTTTTTTTTTTTTTGTGGTGCTGAGAATAGGACCCAGGACCTCATGAATGAATGTTAGAAACACTACCACTGAGCTACATCCCCAGACTCAAATTTTTAAAAGAATAATAGCTACTCATAAGGAGACAGACTAAGTGCGGGCTATGTGTGCTTTTTCCTGGAAATACAGGGAGAAGAGAAGTAGCAGCAGTGCAAAGTTTTGATGATCTCCAAAAATGTGAAAGTCATCACTTGGGCTTATACATACTCTAATGTTTCCTAATTCTTTTAATTCTTAGCAAAAATAATCTCTATAATGCCTTTGGTGCACTGTAATTATATGTTATGTGCGTCTCACACAGTGGTATCTTTTGTTTTAGAATACATTTTTCATTATAGTTTGCCTCCACTTTTTGTTTTTAAATAAGGTATCCTAATCCCCCTTGTCCGTCAATGAAATAATCAGCCACTCAACCCAGTTTTGTAGTTTGCATGCTGACATAAACTTAATTGTCCCTTTAAAAACAAAACAAGCTGGGTGTGGTGGTGCATGTTTGTGATCCCAGCACTTGGGAGGCTGAGTCAGGAGGATCCTTGCAAGTTCAAGGCCAGCCTGAACTGCGTAGTGAGACCCTGTCTCAAAAAACCAAAGTAAACCAAACCCGGAGGATTTGATAGGGGTATGTTTACTCATGTAACTCGCTGTAAGAGGTGATAGCAGTAAAATAATCTTTTATGACTCCAAGGAACATTTGATAATTGAATATGGAGCAGAATGATAAACACCTTAATACGAGGTATATGCTTTTAATGAAAGATGTGTGGTTTTGTTATCTTTATAAATTGATTTCATGTAATACAGGAGTTCATGTGGTAATTCTAGATGCTATAAATGATGCACATACTGAACACTGTATATATGTACGTGTGTATATATATATTCATGTATACACATACACACATGATATATATATATATCCCCCAGTGTAGGGATTGAACCCAGGGCCTCACACATATTAGGAGAGGGCTGTACTACTGAGCTATACTCTAGCCCTGTGCGTTTGATTTTAAATTATTTTTGATGAATGGTATCATTTTTTTTCTGACAGTGAATGCTTATTTGAGCTTTTCCTTGGTACTTCATAATACAAACATAGAATCTGATGTAAAAATAAAAAGCAAACAAATTTGACAAGAGGATTGTAAAAGTTCCTGATCTCTGGACGTTTCGCACAGAAGCTGACATTTAATTGTTGTTTCTTCTCCACAACTCCCCCTGAAGTAGCTATTCGGGTTCAGCTGGAAAGATGAGACATTATGTGTGTTGGTTTCCTCTGTGCACTAATAGTTCTGACTGTAATTTACTGCCAGGCCTGTTCCATTCTAACACCTTAGCATTTTTGTTAGATTACATGTTGAAATGCATCACTCAGTCTGTGCTTGAGCTCATTTTTTTTCTGTTTAATCAATTTAATTTCTTGTTTTACTAACCTCACTGTTTTTTCAGTTTAATATTGGCTGCATGCTAGTTAAGTATTTATATTTTATATATTTATATGTTTAAAAAACCAATCAGGTCTAGCCTGGATTTTGCTGATTGTTTTTCATTTCTAGTGGTGGGGTAGTGTTACAGCTTACTTTGTATCAGGAAAGCCTTACACATAAACAAAATAACTGAACACAATGTAGATTTTCTTTCCTAAAGAAAAATCTTAAAGCGATGCTGTCTAGGTGATGAAGACAATTGTTTAAGGACCTTGATTTGATGCTTTTTAATGTTAGTTTGAAATTTTCACAAATGTATTCTTCCCCCTTTTCCCTCCCCCTTTTTGCTCCTTTGAAAGTGTTAAGGACCCAAGCGGCCCAGCACACCATCAGAAAGGGCCCTTCCCCACGTCCTCTTCCCAGAGACAGTACTAGCCAGCCTTCCCTTCACATTAACGCCCCTTTAATTGGGCACATTTATCTTGGTATAGCACCTTTTTGCATGCATATATGTAGATTATCTCTTGCTCATCACTGTTCCTAGTGTCACTAGGAAGGGAAGAATATATTACTGGAATATTTTTGGTTTGTCTCTCTGTTCTGTCTGTCAGGATAATATTGGACATCGCTTACTCCAGAAACATGGGTGGAAGCTGGGCCAGGGATTGGGAAAATCTCTTCAGGGTAAGTTTTTAAATTTACAAACAAAAAAAGGAAACAATGTTGGTGATGCAACTCTTGAACCTGAATTTATTTGTTGTCTTAAAAAAAAACTGTTTGGGTTTTACCCCTACCTTACCCCTTCTAGAATAGTCTCCTCCTCCAGCTGTTTTAAGTTGCTGTATAGCCTCTCATGTGCCAATAATTTGCAGGAGTAATTGTTGTCTCATTAAACTTGCAGGTCAGACACTGTGTGACGCCGGGTATCCGAGTCTTTGTGTGTGGAAGTGACTGGGTGGCTGGAGTAAAAGGAATGTATAGTACAGGCAGAGGCATGCCTTCTGGTGACAGGGACAGTGACTTCAAGGTGATAAGGAGAAGCACTCAGCCTCAGAGTTTAACTTTTGTCTGTGTGAAGTTGGCCACTACCCCCGCTCTTCTGCTATCTGATCAGATTCATGGAGTGGTGGAGAAAAAAGTTAACCTACATGAAACGTGGAAGTAGAAGTTTGCTGGGTTCTCCAAGCAGAGGGCTCTCTTGGGGTCACATCAGGCTTTAGAAGACATGTGGCTTCAAGTTTCTATTGCATTTATTTTTTCTTGTAGCTGTAATGTTTGGATCAAAATACCAACATTTTGCTTCTGAGTTCTCACTAGTTGGAAAGCAACCAATTGCATCTATTTTGACACTCTCAGGTTGGAAAGGTAGTGCTTGTTGCAGGTGTGTGCAGTCCCTGCCTTGGGGTGACAGATCACTTTGCTCTGTGCCTGGAGGTGGACATGTTGTTGGTGGCTGACCCTGCACACTTTGGAAGTGGGTTTGCAGGATGAATGAAGTTTTATCAGTTCAGGTGTGTTGAGAGGAACAGGAGGACAGGCGTGAAATAGTGTGGTTCAGTCATTAAACTTTTGCCTTCTAAGTTATACAGCTTGTCTTCCGTGGTAACATGTGAGGTTGGTGCTCTGTCCTGTCTCTGTCTGTCTGTCTGATCTCTCTCCTAATTGAGGATCTGAACACACTGTTGTTTGTTGCTCCTTATTCAGGCACATGAGGTGGGGGCATTTCACTTTAGCCTGTCTGATTGCATCTCAGAATCATTCACACTAAGCTTCAGAGATGTTAGGCAAGAGCACAGAGGGACGGTAGACATCTATTTTATCTGTCTATACACCCATACATCTATATATCTGTATATACATAGCTATCTATCTAGATGTCTATCCATTATCTATACATACATCTACCTATATGTATATTCTGTGTGCATACGTTTAATAAAGCAGTAAATAGATGCTCAGTTACATATGACCTAAAACAACTTTTGAAAAAAAATTCAAATTTTGGTTCTCTAAACGTTGAGCTCCTTGGAAAGTAGAATTACGCTTTATCATATTTTATCTCCAGCCCTAGGTACATAGTAAGCACTAATTCATGAATTTGTTCATGTAAAAACACAAGGGAGGTTTGAAGCCTACTTGAGTGAGTTTTCCTTTTTGTTTGTTTTGCGTGTGTGTGTGTGTTTGCTATAATGACATTTGAACCCAGTGTCTCACATGGTGTTGCTAAGCTACACTCCCAACCTTTTTCCTTTGTGACTTTAGTAAAAATACATAACATAAAATTTACCATCTCATCCATTTTTTACTCTCTGTCCCTCTCCATGTCTCTGGTTGCTGGAGGCAGAAACCGGTCCTCTGTGCACCCCGCATCCTGCATGCTGAGCTGTACTAGCTGCCCCACTGTTGTGCCTGTCCTGAAGCGTGCTGTTTGATGTGTTCAGTGTGTTCACATATTGGATGCTTACTGCTCTTTAATAGCTAGTGTACTTCCTTTACCCTTAAAAAAGAATGGAGTTGTAGTCTGTTTCCGGTAATAAGGCTGAGTTTGTTTTGTAAATAACTATTTCCTAGTGTTAACAGTAGGCTGGTTTCTCCCATACAGCTCTTTCTGTAACTCATACGTGACTTGACTTCAAATACAACTGCATTTAGATCTACTGAGACAGATCAGCCTTCCCTGCACTAACCCTGTGCTGTAAACAACCAGTGAGGATGCTCTGGTTGCTGTGGTGAAATGGTAACGCCTCCTTCAGGTTGTCTGTGCAGATTATTGTGTGCAGTTTCTAGGCAAGTTCTTTACATTTACTTGTTTGTTGGAAACTTGCAGTTCTCCTTTTTGAGCTTAGGACTCTAATGTGTTGAACATACCACCACCCACAGAGACTTAGTTATTTTCACTAACATTTAAACCTAGCCTCTTCAGCCTGTGTTTGACAAAGTATAAAAGGCTTACTTAACCAACACGCCAGTCTGTAGGCCCAGACTGGCATCCTGACATGGGCTGGGCAGGGAGAATAGGGTGTGCCAGCTCTGGAACCAAGTGTTCTGTTGGCCTGATATAAAATTCACTTTGTAACCTGCGTTTATATTTTAATTTTCTTATTTGCCTTTTGTTCTCAGTGTTTATTATAAAGTATTTTAAAAGTTACAGAACTATTATGTTGCAAATGATTGTGTTTAAAAAAACGTGTAAAAGATGTGGATAAGGGGTTATCTGAAGAATATATCACAAAGAAAGCTCTGATGATGGGGAGTATGTACAATTGCTTATTGTAGAAACAGAAGGGTGCGTTTAATTCAGAAAGAAGGAAGGGTAAATGATTGTATTTTGTGGCAGTTGGACTGGATTCAGTTTGAAGTATCTTATAACTTTTTGGGCATTTTGAACTGTAATGGATGGAGTGTAGCTCAGAATCTTTATTTTGCTACCAAATATGTTTATACAGCAAATGTAGCCCAGAAATAGTGCCTACACTCCTTTTGCTATAGAAACTAAGTGATTTGATGCTTTGTGTCTTTATCACCTGCAAAAATTCAGCCTCTAGAAAAAATGAATGGGGTCTGGTATTATTTCATATCTCACCCCACCTAAAGGGTTGTCTCAGTATATTTAGATAAGCAGCAAGGGTTTCCTGAGCTATTGAAGAGTGCTGAAGTTGTGCTAGCTGGCCAGAAATAGCTGGCACGTGGCTGCTGTGGATGAAACGTGACTCCTGCTCTGCAGGGTTTATTTCTAGCCCCCTCAGCCCTGTTTGTTTTTCTTTAAACAGGTTCTCACTCTATAATTTAGGCTGGACTCAAACTCACTATATAGTCCAGGCCTCCCTCGAACTCATGGCAATCTTTCTGCCTCAGCCCCCTGAGTGCTGGAATGAGAGGCATGTGCCACCATGCCTGGCACTGCATTTTTGCTGCTGTTATCTTGTTTTGTTGTGAGTCAAGCTCTCACTGTGTAGCCTAGGCTGGGCTCAAACTTCTGATCTTTTCCTTCCTCGGCCTCCTGAGTGCTGCAATTGCAGGCATGTGCCACCACAACCAGCTAGTCCTGCTTTTTAGCTGCAGTGACTCTGACACTGTCTTCAGGCCAAGGACCATGTTTTATACTGTAGCCTTCTCGTTTCAGGCACAGAATTAAGGGTGTTGTCAGCCCTAATATCTAATTGACATACTGCTTCAAGCTCCTTGAGCCCAAGGGCTCTTACTTATTTATCTTTGTAGAAAAAGTATGTAGTACAAGGCATGAAGGCAGTATGTTAGCATTTGGAAACCTAAGGTCTAGGTTTACCATCACCAAATTATTTCCCTCAAGAATAAATAGGAATTAAGATCTGTACCTACCTTTTCATGTAGTGGTCATAAGGATGAAGTCATCTTTTAAAGAACTGTAAGACTGTAGCCAGGCATAGTGACCCATGCCTGTAATCCTAGCATTCTGGTCAGGAGGATCACAAGTTGGAGCTCAGCCTGCACAATTTAGTGACTTACTAAGCTGTCTTAAAATAAAATATTTTTAAAAAAGAGCTGAGGACATAGCTCATTGTGAAGATTTTGGGTTCAATCCCCATTGCAAAAATTTAAGTCAAATACAAATATATTATATAAATGGCTACTATTAATGTTGGTATTATAGTGCACATTTAAATATTTTAACAGAATTTGAGATAATTCAGTTTTAGGTCTTAATCAGAAATGTAAATGTCATCACAGTCATCAGTAGGGATGCTTTTCTGTCCTACTGCTGTTTCCCAGAATTAGTGACAGTGGCAGCAGATATGAATTGTGCATATTACATAGTGGGGCTCTGGGATTTGCACTTTAGCGTTGTGTGTGTGTTAGGGCTTCCCAAATTCTGGTGTCTCCTATACTAGTTTTGAGTGAACTGCTCATCTCTGAGTCTCACAGCCTTTAAAAGGGCAGTTAGTACTGAGCTTGCTGTTTGGACAGCTGGACCACAACTGAGAAACAAAAGTTGAATCCCTATTTTTGTACCTTACCCCAAAATAGATTCCAGATGAATAAAAGTTTTGTTGTTCCTATCCCCCTGCCCCCCGCTGCTCGTGGTGGAACTTAGCATGTGCACAGGCTGAACAGTAGTTCTACCACTGAGCAAACCCTTGCCCCTGCCCACCCTTTATTTTGAGACAGGGTCTCACTATGTAGTTCCAGCTGGTCTTGAGTGATCCTCCTGCCTCAGCCTTCTCAGGATTACAGACATGTGCCACCATTCCTAGATTAGAAGCCCTTTTTGAAAAGGTTAGATTTCATGAGAAAGTCAAAAAATAAACTGAGAGGAAAACCTGTAATGTTTTTTTTTTTTTTTTTTTTGGCGGTACTGGGGATCGAACTCAGGACCCTGTGTTTGCTAGGCAAGCACTTATTCCACTGAGCTATATCCCCAGCCCCAAACCTGTAATGTTTTAATACAGGCAGAGGACAGATTCTCTTTATGTATTTATGGGTATGAGAGAGACTTGCAACTTGTTACTGGATAGAAGTGCAGATGTGAGCACTGTGTGTAGAAAGGCCTGGAGCCCAGGGGGCCCTGTGGAAGCACTTGCACGGAGACCTGTGCGTGCTGAGCTGCAGCACCACGGTGTCATGGATTAGAAGTGCAAACACAACACTTAGCCTTTAGATAAATGATCACAACTAGAGGCCATACTCATAAGTGAAATAAACAAGACCTCCATGTGTAAACAGCGTATTGTCTCACTAGTGTAAGAACCTGAAAGAGTGAATAAAAATTAGGAGGTATGAGACATTGTGAAATGAAAGGAACAGGCTCAAAAGTAAAGAGCAACTGGAGTGAGTGAAAAGAGAAGGGAAAGAAAGGGAAATTGTGTATATATAAAGGGAAATTATGTATGTATGTATATACAGGATAGCTAACCTAGTTGAACTACTGTCACTTTACTGAAAGGAACAATTAATGATTAATTATTTGATCAACCTTGCATGTCTCTATTTGTTCTCCTGAGAAACCACTTTGAAGATATTAATACATAAAACAGCAACCGTTCATAATTTCCTACTACTTTGTAACTCTGTATTGCTTGTATTGTTATGCTATTTTGTAAATGGATGTCTGTCTGTTAATATGTTTTCCTTCTTTTATTTTTAAAATTACACACACACACACGCACACGCACACACGCACACACCCACACCCACACCCAAAACCACTTAGCCTTGCCGGATTATGGAGAAACATTTACTTCCATCATAACCAGGGAGACTGTAGTGAAAGGCAGCAGGGATTGCTCCAGGGTGAAAGTACATGATGTCCCTGAGTTTATTCTTGTAATACACAATATAATGACTGAGATTACTCATTGTATGGGTTCTTAAGTGTGAACTTTTCAGTGTTTGTGGTATGAGTGAAGTTAATAAATTGTTATTTATAACTGTTTAGCAGTCACACTTGCTACATATAAAAGCTATACTTCATGGTTTTTAAATTGAGTCTTGAAACAGATTCAGGACTCAGATTTCTCCTTTTATTTTTTTGGAGACAGGGTCTCATGGTGCAGTTCAGGTTGTACTTGAACTCATTGTGCAGACCACATTAGCCTTGAATTCACAGCAGTCCTCCTTCCTCAGCCTCCTGAGCTGGGATTACAGGTGTGCACCACAATGCTCAGCGCAGATTTCTTCTTTAAAGAGTCGTGGCCTCTCTAGGCATCTACCTTGGGTTTGAGGAATTTTCCGGGAACAATTAAGGATGATTTTTTTCATTTATTAAAAATGCCGTGGACCTCTTTTAGGAGAAGCTGTGTCATGGAATAAAGCAAGTAGACTCCAAAAGTCTCCTAATGAGCTATTCGTCATGGACACATCCATCCAGAGCACCTGCTGTGGCAGTGTCCTTGGTGCTGGGACTGCAGTGATGAAGCAGACAGCTATGGTCCTGCTCTTAGGGAGTTTATGCTCTTGTCAGGATGGGGAACACGTACTAAACAGAGTGGAAAAACTACCCCCAAAATAGGATAGGATGCCGAGAGAGTGATGGCCATTTTGATGGGGTGGGGAGGGTGCGGGAAGACCTTTCAGAGGAGTGGTGTGAGTCCCTGGTAGAGCCCATTGGTACATGCCAGAGAAATTTCAGGTCTAGGAGGCACCTTGAAGAGGTTATTCAGGATTCAATGGGCACCACTGAAAGTTTCCAGCTGCAGACTAATGAGACCTGATGAAGGAGTTTAAATGTTATTCTGGCTATTATGCAAGAAAAAGTAAGAGTTTTTCCTGTTTTAATGAAGCTAAAATGAGATACATCTTGTTCGTGTATTATAGTTAGAACTGGCACTTAGTAAGTGGCACATAAAATGTGTTTTGTGGCTAGGCATTATGGATTTGAAAGAATGGAATACTAAAATAGTGTAAAGGGAAAGAGCAGATTTAAAAGAAAGAGAAATTTTAACAGCCCTCAATATGTAGGGAAGCTTTTGAGACATGGACAGAGAAAAGACAAAGCACCAGCTGAGTGGCCGAACGCCTGTAATCCAGCTGCTGGGAGGCATCGGCAGGTGGGTGTCAAGCTGAAGGCCAGCCTGGGCAATGACGTTACTATGTCCCAAAAAGTAGGAAACAGGTGTGATGGGGAGGGTGCTGTACAAGATGGAGTGAGAGGTGCAGAACCATGTGTGTGCAGGAGCAGTCATGGTGTTGGGGGACATCTGTAGACACAAATGCACTTGCTGTTTACAATCAGTATTTTGTTCCTGAAAATCTGACTTAATGTGTTTTCCTTTATTTGCTCGACCATGCAGAGGAAACTCTTGGTAAAAGGTGGTCTCTGAAGGGAAACTTGAGTTGCTTTTTACCGTTTCTGCATTTGGTATGTGCTCATGCTGCTATTAAAAGAGAAAATCACATTCTCCAGGGAGATACAGAGTGAGCAGACTGTGCATATTCCCTGGGTTCTGTGTCTCTTTGCCCCTTTCCAGTCTAGCTTCACCTGAGAAGGGGATGGTGAAGAGTAGGAAGAGGTGATGTTAGCTATGCCCCACACTGTAGGACTGAAGGAAAAGTAAGCTTGAATAAGCATGATAGATGCATACATGTAGGGTTACAATTTAGGGTTCCTTGTTATATTAGACTGTTGATCTTTAAAACGCCACAGAGATGGGTCTGGGACAGTAGTGCTGAGCATAAGGTACATGTGTCACAGCCAAATGTTTGTTATTATTGAAAGCTCTAAAAGGTTTGCCATCACTGGGCTAGGGTGTGGTTCTGTGGTAGAGTGCTTGCCTATATATCATGCAAGATGGGTTCAGTCCCCAGCACCTTAAAAAGAAAAAGACAAACCACTAAGCACGGTAGTACACGCCTATAGTCGTAGCATTCAGGATGCTGGGGCAGGAGGATTGTCATGAATTCAAGGTCTGCCTGGGCTATGGATTGAGTTCAAGGCCAGCCTGAACTACATAGTGACACCCAGCCTTAAAAGACAAATAAAAAGCTTCCACTAACTTTTTAAAAATCTGTATACAGAAATATATTTTGAGGTGCTCTAGACTAAACCCAGAGCCTGTTATATACTGAGCAAGCATTTGACTACCCAACTACAACTCCAGCCCCTAAAACTCTTTTAAAAGTGTTTATTTATGTACATTTACGTTTATGTTGTTGAGGAGTCTTGATACATTCCTTGTTGACTTTGATTGCCTGGATCAAGTGATCTTTGCTGCCTGCTGAGAAGCTGGGACCAGGCACCAGCACCAGCAGCGCCTCCTCCCCGGCTTGCAGGCCTGGGGCTCACAGCCGAGCCAGAGGGGCGCTCTTCCATCCAGCTGCAGCCCCAGTTCACTCACTTGCTAAGTAGAAGTCATTCATAGGTTCAGAAAAAATCGCTTTCCTTTATATCATAGTAATATAGACACATTTTTCTGGTGTTTTTTTGTTTGTTTGTTTGTTTTGTACTGGGAATTGAACTCAGGACCTTGTACTTGGCCAGGTGTTTTCTATTTTTGAGACAGGGTTTTGCTATGCAGTTGAGGCTGGCCTTGCACTCACTTTGTAGCTGAGGCTGGCTTTAAATTTGGGGCAATCTTTCTGCCTCAGCCTCCCTTCCAGGTGCTGGGATTACAGCACCAAATTACCACACCTGGCAATTACTTTATATAAAGCAAATGTGCCATTTTGTTTTGTTTTGTTTTTTGTTTAAGGCATTCTTTCTATGTAGTCCATGCTGCCCTCAAACTGTTAATAATCTTCCTGCCTCAGGTTCCCTTTCAAATGCTGGGACCACGGGTATGCGCCATCACTCTTGGCCTAGCAAATCTGCCTTTTTGTGTTATTTTTCTGTTGAAATTTGTTTATTGTTTTGGAAAAAGAAGTAATGGTGCATTCTATGGGCCAAATGCTGATCTGGAATGTAGATTATTTTATTGTCCTATTTTTGCTGCACTGGAGTAAAACCCAGAGCCTCACACTTGGTGGGCAAGACCACCACCCCTGTTGCATTTCCAGTTCCCCTCCCTTATTTGGTCTATTTTGTTCTCTCTCTCTCTTTGTTTTTGGTTTTTGGTTTGTGTAGTTTTTTGAGACAGGGTCTCACTGCAGACCTCAGGCTAGTCTTGGATTCTCTATATAACTCAGGCCGGCCTCGAACTCACAGCAGTTCTCCTGCCTCAGCTTCCCGAGTGCTGGGATGACAGGCATGTGCCACTGTGCCCATCTCCCTCCCTTGTTTTTGAGGCTGAGTTTCCCGGGTTGGCCTTGAACTTGGAGTCCTTCTGTATCAGCTTTCCAAGTAGCTGAAATTGCACATATGTGCCATTACACCTGTCCTATTTAATGAGCTAGGTATTAGCATGTTTATTTCTTAGTGAACCAATTTTAGAAATACACAGCCACCAAATTTGTGCCATTCAAGCATAAGCCTGACCTTGAAATCTGCATTTCTGCCTTTATACATTTTCACTTCTCCAAAAAAGGTTGTTACAAGAGTAGAGTGGAGTTGGGGTGTGGGCAGACAGCTCCCCTGAATCACAAGGCAAGGGTGGGTGGTGAGAAAGGCCTCATAACAGCAGTTCTAGCCCAGGGAGGTACAACACAGCTCTCATGGCCTCTGCTCCCTTTGCAAAGGAAAGCACATTTGCAAAGGAAAGCACAATTTCAGTAATTCATAATCAGATTCAGTAGTATACAGGAGCTGTTGACTTTTGATCTTTCTTGTTTATTTTGTTTTGAAACAGGATCTTGCTATGTATTCCATGCTGGCCTGGAACTCTCAAAGTCGTCCTCCTGCCTCAGCCTCCTGAGTGCTCGGAGTATTGGCTCTGCCACCATCCCCAACTTGCCTTTGGCCTTCTACATGGAATTTAGTTAATCTAAAAAGAAAGATGAAGCTCATACACCAAATAAGATCAGAATTAGCAAGCTACACTAAGAGGTCTAGATTTTAGAACTAGAACAGAAAGGAACTGGGGTACAGCCAAAGGAAGGGCAGGGGTAGTGAACAAGAACGGCATAGAGTGGTAACAGATTTTTCACATGAATATTTAGACAAGAGTCTTGCTAAATTGTGCGGGCTACGTTCAAACTTGCAATCCTCCTGCCAGGGTGCTAGGCTTACAGGCATTCACTGCTTCACCTGGCTTAATTTATCACTCTAGTATTTGCTTTTGTTACAAAAGGTAGAGAGGACCAGTTAGAAAGGCAGATTTGACATTATCAGGTTAGATGATCTTGGAAGAGGTGCTTGCTGGTAAGAAAGGAAGTAAATTGCACATTTATGAACTAACTGGGAGGACCTATAATGAGTCCACGTTCCTACTCTCAGAGTTTGCCCAGTTATCTAGGCAATGTGAGGAGAGAGCGTTAAGAGCAAATTCTGAAAGGGTTCAAAAGGGAGAACAAGCAAGGAAGCTGTTCCAGAAGTCCTGTGGGCAGAGGAGGAATAGCAGGGACAGGAGAGACCCACAGGCTGGTCACCACCATCATCAGAGTTGGCACGGCTGGGTGCACAGGGAATGTCCACTGGGCACTACATTTCACATACTTTTAGCTCTCTCTCTCTCTCTCTCTCTCTCTCTGTGTGTGTGTGTGTGTGTGTGTGTTATGTGTGTGTGTGCATGCGCGCAGCTGGTGGTTAAGTTTACCTTATTTTTTAAATTCTTTTGCAGCGAGGCACCAGGAATTGAACTCAGGACCTTGTGCTTGCCATGTAGGCGCTTGTGCGACTGAGCTATCTCCAGCCCCCTATTTTGGTTATACATGGAATTCCTAACTTAAATATTTGGAATAGATATAATTCCCATTTTACAGATGAACAAATGAACATTCTCAGCAGTAACTTCTTGAGATTCTATAACAAGTCAAGTGTGGTGGTGCACACTCATAATCCTAGCACTGTGGGAGGCTGAGGCAGGAGGATTGTAAATTCAAGCCCACGCTGAGCAATTTAGCAAGAGCTGGTTTTGAAATTTAAAGGGAGTGCAGCAGAGAGCTGACTCCCTTTGATCTCCTGGACAGACATGATATGCTGAGCAATACAAGAATTGTATTATAGAATTGAGAGGCATGGCAGTTATTCTAGCCAAAAAAAAAAAGGGCTGGGGATATAGCTCAGTGGAATAAG
>PVLD010021204.1:0-32039 GCA_004027595.1 Dinomys branickii | reverse complement strand
ACAGAAACTCTAAACCTATTGGAAGAGAAAGTAGGTAAAAATCTTGAAGACATAGGAGTAGGCAGAGACTTCATGAACAAAAATGAAACTGCAAGGGAAACACTTCAAAGAATCAATAATTGGGACCTCATCCTACTGAAAAGTTTTTGTACATCTAAAGAAATCACCAGCAAAGTAAAAAGAAAACCCACAAATTGGGGAAAAATCCTAACTGGCTGTCCCTCAGACAAAGGTTTTCTATCTAGAACATGCAAAGAATTAAAAAACATGTACCTGTCCAAATTCAAAGACCCAATCCAGAAATGGGCATCTGAGACGAATACACAATTCTCAGATAAAGAAATACAAATGGCAAATAAATATATGAGAAAATGTTCCACATCCTTAGTCATTCGAGAAATGCAAATAAAAACAACATCGAGATTTCATCTCACCCCAGTAAGACTGGCCAGTATGAAAAAATCATCCAATAACAGATGCTGGCAAGGCTGTGGAGAAGTAGGGAGTCTGTTACACTGCTGGTGTGAATGCAGACTAGTGCAACCACTGTGGAGAGCCGTTTGGAGATTTCTCAGCAAACTAGGGCTAGAGATTCCATTCAAACCAGCTATTCCTCTTCTGGGTATTTTCCCAGAAGATCTGAAAACATCATATCACTCTGATATATGTGCACCCATGTTTATAGCAGTGCAATTTGTAATGGCGAAAATGTGGAAGCAACCCAGTGTCCATCCACAGAAGACTGGATTAAAAAATTGTGGCATTTTTATATAATGTAATATTATTCAGCTATAAAGAAAGACAGCTTTGGGAACTTTGTAGGCAAGTGGTCAAAACTGGAGTCCATACTCATAAGTGAAATAAATCAGCGATACATGTGCAGGCAACGCATTGTATCACTGGTATAAGAACCCGAGCGTGGGAATATAAACTAAGAGACATGAGGAAATCTGTTCAAAAACAAGGAACAGATGGGATGAGGGAAAGGAGAAAAGAAAGAGATAGAAATGTATGTATGTATATATTAATATACATATATGCAGGAGGGCTAACATTTTTCTACTATTGTATTATATCACTTAATGCTAAGGAATAATTGATGATGGGTGATTTGATCAATATTGTATGTCTGTATATGTTATCCTGAACACACTCTTCGAAGATATCAATATGCAAAGTAGCAACTATTGGTGGTTTTTTGTTGTTGTTGTTGTTGTTGTTGTTTGCCTGTTTTGTTTTCTGTCTTTGGATGTTTGTTTTTTGTGTTTTTCTGTCGTTGAGAGGATTAATGGGTCTGACCAATTTTGCATGTCTGTATATGTGTTCATATATTTACACTTCGAAGATATCAATGGATAAAGCAATAACCACTGTTGAGACCATGTCACCTTGTTTATAGATCAGTTGTGATTGTACTATTTTTTATGCTAATTGGTGTCTGTTTGTTAATATGTTTTTGTACTTTATTTAAAAAAAAAAAAAAGAGCTGAAGGAGCCCTTGGATGCGTTTCAGTTGTGAGACCGGGGACAAAAGGCGGTGACCGACCGGCCAACGTGAGGTGCTGAGAAAAGTCATGTTGTATTGCCGAGAGGGAAAAACAGTAGATTAGCAAGGCATTGTCATTGTAATCATGAATATATAAATTTGTTTAAATGAAAATTATGAGCGCTCTGCATAAAAGTGGTAGGTATATGACATTGATAAAATAATCCTCAAAGGAAAAGAGAGACACTGCACACCCTATGGCAAGCAGGGCAGTGAGGTAGAGAAAGCACAAGCAACTTGATTTTCATTAATAGGAGAGAAGCAAAGACATTAGAATATCATGTGCCCTACATCTTGCTGTTGTGCTGGGTTTGTAACCCAGAGACCACCAGGTAAACAACCTAATCTATTTTTCTAAAATATGGAGAACTACATGGCAGAGAATTAAGGCATTTCACTTGGCAACCTGCCAACCAATTCACATGTGTGTGTTTTTTTTTTTTTTAATAACTGCAGATCGATTAGCTACCAGTAGTTTAAAACCCAGTTTTTCAAAATAGGTGAGATATTCTGCCCGATGTTCCTCCAGGTGGCCTAGATCAGTAAATTTCCCTACCTTTTTAACACTAAAACATAACGTAAGCCCTAAAATTTTGTGATTTATTATAACAAAGCTAGTTGAATCAGGGCATGGGAGAATAAACTACGATCTGCATTTTAGGAGAATGATCCGGAAAGATCATGAATTTCAGCCCAGCCTGGATAGCTCAATGACTTTTTGAATCCTTGTCTGAAACATTAATAAATAGAAGAGATGAAATGCATATGAATGCAGCTCAGTATGAAGGCTCTGAATTCAATTTCCACTGCGAGAGGGGCGGGGTAACTGATACAATACTTGCTGCCTATGTTTAGGGTAATACCACAATAAAAACTAAAATATAAGGCATTGACTTTACAACTAGATAGCAGGCAAAGGCTAGAAAGATGCTGAGGAAAATATAATAAATGCATAAAAGAAGATCTAACACCAAAAAGAAGAACAATTCTCAGAATGATAGAAAGTTAAGCCCAAAATGAAAGCTTGCAAAATATTTAATGCGCAAGTAGTAAAAGAGAGTAAGAAATCAGAGAACTTTCAGAGGGCTATTTTCAAGAATCCAAATGTGTGCAAATTATAAATTTTCCCGATGGGTATCTCACATGTCAATTCAAATGGATATAAATTTTTTAGAATTTTTAAAAACTATAAGAAGACTATTCAGGGGTAAAACAACGATAAGCAAAAGAGCATTTATAGTTAATTAAATTAAAATGAAAACATATGAGAATTTAAATAAAATATAGTTCCTGAGTCAATAAAAACAATATTCCTAGAGAGGTTGTAATTAAAAATTAAGTATAAATCTAATAAAATCGGAGAGATAATTACATTTGCAGGATGAATGATTCCATGTAAGCATAAACCAGTATTCTTATTTACCCTCACAGAAAATCAATAAACAATGTCAAAATTGATGAATCTCCAGATAAAAGTCTCATGACAAGCTATAATGGCTTCACATTAATATAGAGCTGTGGAAATAAATCCCAACTGAAACAGCTAAAATCTGTTTTCTGCTTAGAAATGAGCAAAAGTGGGAAATCTTTGAGAAATTGCAAAATTAGTTTTAAAAATATTTCATATGATTTTTTAAATAAAATTAAATTTTCAGCATCTACTATGGCTACGATACAGGCTATAAAACACGCTATGGATTTCATAACTTCCTCTAACTACAACATACATTGAGGCCTCCATTAGAATCCCATGGGACTGCATTTCTTGATGGGGATTTTAGGAGGTAACGAGTGAAGAGGGTGCACTACAGATGGAGTTAACACCTGTCTTGGTTACTATTTTCTCCTTACTGAGACAAAATACCCAACACCCAAAATGAAGAAAGGAAAGCTTTATTTAGCTTACAGTTTGTGGAGGTTTCAGTCCATACTTGGCTGCTTCAGAGGCAGAGTGGCACATGGCAGAGGACAAACTTCATGGCAGCAGAGCACAGCAAAAGCAACCAGCAAAAAAGGAGGAATGGCTGCAAGCAGCCTCCTTCCTTCCCTTATATTGTAAACAGCCTGCCTCTTCCACAGGTACAGGATGAATACAAATAACCACCCAGGCTCCCTTCTTAGTCACATAGTTAACCTTCTAAATTTCCCAAATTAACATAATAAACAACATCCCATAAGGGTAAGGCACACCCCAACAAAGAGACTGTTGACATCTTCCCTTGAAGGCACCTTCAAAGGTGTGCATGAGAAAGCCAAGAGACTGCACACTAAAACCTAACTGTACACACACTGATCATGTATTATCAGTCGCTTGAACTCCTAAGAAATTAAACTGTTTAAATTATCTGGATTATCGTATTTTATTATGGCAACATAAAATTACTAAAACAACATTATTGTTTGTTTTGAAACACAAGCACCCCACTAATAAGGCATTTAACAGCTGTATAAATTACAAAACAAGGGCTAGGGATATAGCTCAGTGGAATAAGTGCTCGCCTAGCAAGCGCAGGGTCCTGAGTACGATCCCCAGTACCACAAAAAAAAAAAAAAAAAAAAAAAAAAAAAAATTACAAAACAAGTCAGGAATGAATTGGAAAGCAGTCAAGGCTTTTAAAGTTTTCCCTTCAGGTACTGTATTTCCTGATCTGCAAGGGGCAAGAAGAAAAACAAGAAGCATTATAGGGTTAAGAATTTTGGCAATGTCTTCTGTCTCTATAGAACTGCATCTTGGAAACTTCAGAGGACTAAGCAAGTGTTTGGTGTGTGAGATATGTATAAGGATTGATACCTGTTGAAGAAAAAAGTGGGTGGGAGTGGACAGTGTAGGGAAAATAGCCAAACTGCAATCTGGACAAAACAATAGGTAGCCCAGTAAGAAACTCTAGGGCAAAAAGTGGCTGTTATATGTGTTTTGCTTCAAAATGTATTTTTAGGTATCCACATCTCAAAAGTTCATTTATTAACTATGGACTCCCTTGGCAAAGGTAGGTATTCCTTAGCTTGATTTATTCTCTGAAGATGAGGAAGACACTACCAGGGCTGACACCTGTTAAGTATTAGTTAATATTATCTACAGCTGATGAACAAGACCTTCTTAGATGATGATCCAGTAAATGCACCTCCTTTATTTCCACATTTCAAATTTTGTGCAGCATTTATCTATTACTGTATATACGCTAAGGAAGTGGCTTCTCCTATGGGCTTGTTCTTGGAAAACTCAAAGGAGATTAGTTGGAAGAAACAAACTATTCCTTATAGGGTTAGCTATGGGTTGCTTAATTGAAATTAATTATATCTTTATTACCCACTTCATTCTAGATTTCCCCTCAATAGTTTAATTGTTGGTAGAACCCAAATTCACATCTTGGAGAAGCCTGATCTTCCCAGATCATCATGTACTTTTTAGGACGCTTGTTGTATCTGTCCATTTCCAGCACAAACAGACAGCAAGAGGAACCCAGGTGGATCATGAAAGCTCCACAAATATCCCTCTTGGTGCTTCCTTCCTCCTGATGATCATGACTACTATTTCTGCTAAATAAAACTTCACTCACTGACCTCTGGGCTTTAATACAAGAAGCTTAAAATACCCAGGTTGCTGGTGTAGTGTATTATTCAGTAGAATTTTTACTGTATTTTCTGAACTGTAACCTCAAAAATTACCATGTCCAAAGTGGTGCACTGCAAAGATAGAAAATGTGACCCCTCCTTTTTTCACTACTATTTGGTACAAAGTCTGTCTATTCTTCTTGCTGGGTACACACACACTGGAGGATTATGCCACACAAACTGGTTCTTCAAGATACAAAAGGCTCAAAGCAGTTTTGTAACAATGGCTGGTAGATCTCCTGCAGGAAAGGTTCCTGAATGAGTGCTCAGCACCATTTCCAGTTCCTGACAAACTTGGCACACCACGATGATGGCTGCCAACCAGTTTCAGTGATTTAAACATTATGCTTGTGCACCTGTGGTTAGCTTCCATTTCTGCCACTAGGGACACTTAGTGGCATTACATATGTGCTCATCATGGCAACACTTGAGGATAAAGATTAAATCTGGGTGTTAGTCACTGACTTGATCACTTCCTGTACACTGTTGTTTAACAGCACTTCTTTCAGGTAGGTGTTGAGAGGTAATTCAATAATCTTCACACATCTTTCCCAATACCATAGGTACATTCATAAGTATCTAGTTCAATATCCTTCTCTATTTTTAATTTTTCTTTCTTCTTTTCTGTTGGATCCTTGAACAGTCTACCAAGCCAGTTTTCCACTGATCAGGACTCTGTACTCTAATTTCAGATCACATAAGTTTTTCCAAACAAAGTAAATGAAGAGATTCACTACTTAAAATTCATATGACTCAGAGATTTTCATATATTAACTACTTAGAAAGGTGACATCTTTAGCAAGATCATAGTGTACTGACCATATTGTTGTTTTGTTTGTGTTGTCTGAGCTGATGGATCTGTGTTCTTCGTGAGAGGAGGAAAAAATGAAAGGGTGTTAAAGCAAGAGTGAATCAAAGTTTTCAGCTGTGCAGTTTGCTTTAAGTTCCCTGTTCCTGCTATGACTACTTCTAGAGGTACCACTTCCATTATATTATGGGGTGCAAATGAGCCTGCGCAAACATCTATCTTTGTAGGTCTGACAGGACCCAGCTTATTACAGGCAATTCTTGCTGTATGGTTATTCGATACCAAGTGGCTAGAGACTTTTCCTTACAGAGCTCGGTGACACAAGAATTGTCTTTTTAAAAATGTGTGGTTTCCCACTATCAATAGCATGGCCTTTTCCAGAACCCCATGTTAGAGCTGGCACAAACTACACTGCATCAGGTTTCACCATGGATATCTCAACACAATAGAATTTTTTGCACAAGGGACAATGTTTCTTGGTGCATATCTTGGCCCAGGACAAAGTTTTTGCTCTTGGATCTGGGAAATACATACTGTTTTCCAGATGTGAATATGCAAACTAACTTTGTGCTTTATTCTTTGGTTTAGAAGCTGAAAGATTTAATAATTAAAGGAGATGTTTTCACATTCTCTTGACCAGTTAGCTTATTTTGATTGTGTGATTTTGATTAATTTTGTGATAGGCTTTTGAATCTTCATTGGATTTGTCTTCTTTACAGTTAGAAATGTGTGTGCCTTATTTTGCTCTCCAGACTACTAGCTACTTCTTTCTCATTCTATTAAACTCATATAATGACATTGATAAAATGAGCCAAATAGTATATCCTGCTCCTGCCAGGGCAGTTAATATTTATTTGTATTACGTTTTAAGAGAAGACAATATTTATACAGTCAGAAAAGAGATTTTTGTATTTCATCTTTTTATGTTAATGAAAAATGTTTGTGAACCTCTTCAATGACTAGAACATACAACAAAGTGGTTGTCTAGTCAATCGTTATTTTTCATGCATTTATGCACTGCTCGGTGAAACAGTGTGTGCCTCATGGTGATATGGCTTCGTCTATCACTAGATCAGCTTGAAGAAGTCACCAAGCATTCCCCTGGATTCATCTGGCTTTGAAGATTCACCAGGGGTCACACAGTGAATTGAACTAACATATGATGGACCCACTGCCTTACACGAATCCTTAATGATGATACTTATCTCATCCTTTGTAATAAATTACATGGCTTTTAATTGGTTTATTTATTTATTTATTTATTTATTTGGCGGTACTGGGGATCGAACTCAGGACCCTACGCTTGCTAGGCAGGCGCTTATTCCACTGAGCTATATCCCCAGCCCCTTTTAATTGGTTTAACATCACTGATTTCTACTTGACCTTTCCCACTATGATTGTTAGAGTAAGAACAAAAATTTATGAACACTGTGTATCAGATTAAATCAACAGAGACTGCCTGGAGACCTTCCAGTGCCAGTTCCTTGACAAGTCAGGACAGGCAACGAATATCTGCAAATCAGGGACCACAAGGATGGGTGTGCGGCCTCTCTCTCTACTCTCTATTAATCATAGTTTTCAGATATTCATTGTGCTATTGAGGGGGGATCATTGGGGACCTGAAGGATCAGAACTGAAAGTCGTTAAGGAATCAGAGCCCAGGATGGAAGGTGCCCTCCAGGATCTAAAGGGGAAGTAAAAGCCACCACAGAGATTTGAGTGAGTCCCCTTCCTCCTGTGTGGCAATGTTCACCCACCAGAACTGGAGGAGAGAGCAGCGCAGGCCTCAATGCATGGGAAAACACTAGGAAAATGCCCTGTGAGCGCTGGCCCTGGCTCTAGATGGAGATACTGTAAGTGTGGGTCCTGTTGTCCAGTACAGAAGTGAACAATTCTGTGAAAACTTGTACCTAATCAAGAACACCTAGTGATTGATCTTTTTGCTTCCTTTCATGTGCTTTAGAAAAGTTGATTTCCTGCTAGGGTTGTGGCCAGATGGTCAGTCAACCATGTCTGAATCTGTAACTAAAATAGAAACTTCACTGTATCAAAGAGTTTCATATGTAATTGCAAAAGTATATAATAAAGCAAAAAGAATTTCTCTGGGTCCAAGGAACCTTGCTCTCCTGTCCCACCAGAAGAACCTCTGGTATCTGTGTTGTTTGTGTCTTCACCCACATCTGTTTCCTCCTGCAGGAATCTTTTGGACCTGCTGTGGCTGGACCAAGGCAAGAGACAAAAGTTAGTTTATTTAAAATAGTTGTAAATTTCAATCCTTTGAAAAACTATTTTAAAAGAGAAAGACAATCCAGACCTGGTGACGCACGACTACTTAGGAGCACAGACCTGGTGTAATCACAGCTACTTGGGAGACTGATGAAAGAAGATCACAAGTTTAAGGTCCGCTTGGGCAGTTTAATGGATCCTATGGCAGAATATATAAATAACTAAATACATACGTACTAAAATTAAAAGGTCTGTGGATGAAACTTAGTACTGTAGCACTTTCTGAGAGTCTCTGGGTTCAGTCTGAAGAGTGAGAGTGAGAGAGAGAGATACATAGAGAGAGAGAGAGAGAGAGAGAGAGAGAGAATATAGTAGACTCCCTTATTCAAAGGAGGCGTATGTAAAGAGCCCTAGTAGATGGCAGAAACTATAAATAGTGGTAAACTATGCAGATACCTGAGACAGCTACCAAATGCCCAGGGGAGGAGCAGGCACTGTACAACATGGACACTCCAGGCCAGGGATGGTGAACATTTTAGGCCTTTCCATGATGCTAACAGCCTACTGCCACTCATGACCATGAGTCCACCACCACTACTCTAGACTGAAGGACAATTCATGTCTGGAGTGAGATGAAGCACAATTTAGAAGGAAGAAGTGAGATTCCATCATGCCACTCAGAGTAGCACCCATTTAAAACATAAATTATTATTTCTGGAATTTTCTGCTTAACTTTTTTATACAGTAGCTCATTAAGTAAGGAAAACCATGAAAAACAAAATGGCAGATAAGAAGAAACAATTGTAGCAGGAATGAAAAGCAGTGAGGACAAAAAGCTAAAATAGGGTATGATTATTAACTCAGACCATGAAATTGAATAATTAAAAGATAAATTTCTTGTAAAGTATTACTTATCAAAAAAGATTTCTTTTCCAAAATTATTTTAAAATGGAAGAAGGAAAACATATTAACAGACAGACATCCATTTACAAAATAGCATAAGGACAATATAAGCAATACAGAGTTACAGACAAAGTAGTAGGAAATTATCAATGGTTGTTGGATTACATATTGATATCTTCAAAGTGGTTTCTCAGGAGAACAAATAGAGAGCTGCAAGATTGATCAAATAATTAATCATTAACTGTTCCTTTCAGTAAAGTGATAGATATCAGTAGTTCAACTATGTTAGCTATCCTGTATAAACATACATACATAATTTCCCTTTCTAAATACATAATTTCCCTTTCTTTCCTTTCTCTTTTCACTCACCCCAGTTGCTCTTTACTTTTGAGTATATTCCTTTCAGTTCACGATGTCTATCATACCTCCTAATTTTTATTCACTGTTTCAGGTTCTTACACTAGTGAGAAAATACATTGCTTACACATGGAGGTCTTGTTTATCTCACTTATGAGTATGGTCTCTAGCTGTGACCATTTATTTGTAAAAGCCTTGCATTTATCTTTCTTTATAGCTGAGTGATATTCCGTTATATTGAAGTACCACAATATTTTTATCCATTCCTCAGTGGATGGACATTTCGGTTGCTTCCATGATTTAGCAATTACAAATTGTGCTGCTATAAACATGGGTGCACATATATCACTGTGATATGGTGCTTTCAGATCTTCTGGGAAAATACCCAGAAAGAGAATGGCTGGGTTGAATGAGACCTCCAGACCCAGTTTGCTGAGGAATCTCCAAACTGATTTTCACAGTGGTTTCACCAATCTGCATTCTCACCAGCAGCGGTGAAGAGTTCCTATTTCTCCACACCCTCGCCAGCATTTGTTATTGGTTTATTTCTTAATGATAGCCATTCTCACTGGGATGAGATGAAATCACAATGTTATTTTAATTTGCATTTCGCGAATGACTAGTGATGTTAGTATTGATGTATTTATTTGCCATTTGTATTTCTTTATCTGAGAAGTGTCTGTTCATCTCAGATGCCCATTTTAGGACTGGGTCTTTGATTTGGGGGGGCTGAAGTTTTCTAATTCTTTATATGTTCAATATAGAAGAACTTTGTCTGAAGGACAGTTGTCTAAAATTTTTTCCCAGTATGTGGGTTTTCTTTTTACTCTGCTGGCAATTTCTTTAGATGTGCAGAAACATTTCAGTAGGATGAAATCTCAGTTGTTGATTCTTTGAAGTATTTCCCATACAGTTTGATTTTCGTTCATGAACTGTCTGCCTACCCCATGTTTTCAAGGTTTTTGCCTACTTTCTCTTCCAATAGATTTAGTGTTTCTGTTTTAATATTGAGAACTGTGATCCATTTTGACTTGAGTTTGGTGCAAGGCAATAGACTTGGGTCTATTTTAAGTCTTTGGCAGGTGGCAAGCCAATTTTTCCAGCACCACTTATTAAAGAGGCTATCTTTCTTCCAGAGAGTTTGTTTGGCCCCTTTGTCAAAGATTAGGTGGCTCATTGTGTTTGTAGTTGTGGCTGCATCTTGTAGTCTGTTCCATTGATCCTCTGGTCTGCTTTTTAGACAGTACAGGTTGATTTTATTGCAGTAGCTTTGTAGTATAATTTCAGGTCAGGGATTGTGATTCTACCTGATTTGCCCTTGTTGCCCAGAATTACTTTTGCTATTCTGTTTCTCTTCTTGTTCCAGATGAATTTAAAGAATGTTTCCTCTAGGTCTGTGAGATATGCCAATGGTAGTTTAATAGGAATTTCACTGAGTCTGTACAACAATTTTGGTAATATGGCCTTTTTCCGCATGTCTGTTCTTCCTAACCATGAGCAAGGAATGTTTTTCCATTATTGAAATCCTCTTCGATCTGCAAAAGAGATTTCATGAGAAATAAAAACCTGAAGACCCCAATCCCTTTAAGAAATGTCAATTTAGAAGCTCCTACAAAGTAAGCAGCAGATAGTTTTCATAAATCATTCTAGTATTTAATAATATTCTACAGTTATTCCAGAACACAAAAACAATTGTAGCAGGAATTAAAAGTAATAATCCATATACCATTGTATGAGGATTTCATAATAAGCCTCAAAGCATATTATAATAAAAGGAAATTAAGGTCACTCTCTTCCATGAAAAAAAATTTTTTAAAGCTAATAAGATATTAGTAAATTTCCTATAACATATTACCTCAGAAGAAACATATAATCTCAAAAATTGAAGTAATGAAGTTTCATCCACGACTTTAGTAATGAGATAGTTGACCGTGTTTAACCGTTTTGTCATTTTACAAAGGGAATTCTTGTTAATGCATTAAGAAGCATATGAGTGACAGAAAGATTGAAGAGCAATTTAAGAAACATATTATACAAGGTAAACTAATCACATTATAAGCTGTGTTGTCTAAAAATGGATAAAATTCTGAAATTTCTAAATTTACATGTAATTGCAAAAGATCAGGAATAGGAAAGGAATCTTAAAGAACAACAAAGTGGAGATATTGTATTTGTAAATTAATAAATGCTGAGCAAAAGAAGGTAATCGGCTAATGTCACAAGAAAGAATAATAGACTAATATAAAAATAGGATCAATGAAAATAATGTAATATCAGTAAATTTTTGAAATACATAATACTGTAGTGCAGTGGGAAAAAACTGTTCTTCCAAAGTGCTGCCCTGGGCCAATATCAGTGTGGAGAATGATGGCATTAGGCCTTTCCTCACCAGTGCATGATGGCCTCACATTCATAGGGAACTATTGCTGAAATGTGAAACATTGATTCTTCTAAGAAGATAACATGGAAGAACATTTTCATGATCAGAGCAGAATATTTTAATAGTCAAGTGACAAATTATAAATACATGCCAAAGAGACATACAGGAAAGAACAAAAGACAGGAAATGAAACGTTCTAATCTGGCTGGTACGCACACAAATTAGAAAAAGCACTTTGGGAAACTTTTATTAAATACTAGACATAAACATATATAAAATTTCTGACACAGGAATTCCATCCCTGTATTTTTATGTTACCATTTAATACGTCTGAAACACCAAGACTTATATAAATATTTCTGCATTCTATCTGCATTCCCACTGGCTGTAAAATAAGTGAACAATTACTGCACCTTACAAAGTGGAATACTACACATCATGAAAACGAATAAATGTTGGCTGTGTAGCCACAAGAAATAACGTATGCATGCATGAATCATGTCATTGAAAAACAAAACCATCATATCCGTAATGCAATTTATGAAGACCATTACTGTTAAAAGGTAGACATTACATTAGACTTCAGAAGAGTAGTTATATATCAAAAGGGTTCTGACAATTTGGAGGTCAAAGGGAGGTTCTTGAGCCAATATAACACCCTCCTTTTTTACAGTGGTGGTGCACCTATGGAACGTATGTCGCAGCCAGCTGTTTGCTACCTTTGAAAGCTCTAAAAGTTTCCCCGTCACTGATCTAGATCATTACATGAGTATACATAGGAGCGCTGTGTGATTTCCCAGACTGCACTTTTAGGAGTAATATATTTTTTCAAATTTATGACACTTTCCAATAAAAATAGCTAAAATTAACATAACAAGTATTTAGACCTTGTATTATAAGATTTAAAAATCATACTAGGTTAATAGTGAATCTGTAATGCAGTATTGCTTTCATTTATTATATTTTTGGAGGTAAACTTGTGAATAAGATTGCTCTTTTAATGTCCATGACCTGACTGGTTTTGGAGGGGTGCACATGGAATTTTCCCACTGCCTTTCACTCTTCCTCCTCGGTTCACCATTTAAATGTAAAGTTCCAGAAGCCTTTCCTGACAAACTCTTCAAATTCAAATACATTTTAACTCATGTTTTTCTTTTCTCATCCTTGTTATCTCCTTTTTTCTGGAACTGACTTAAGATATTCAAGATCTTGTTATTTGATTTGATTTCATATGGAAGAAAAATGCTACTACTTAGGTTTTTAAAGTTAGAACATCCACTGTATTTATTATCTGAGAGACTTTTGTGCCAGGTTCTGGAACAGAGACTGGAAATAATCATGCCCATTTACATCTTGTTGGGCATAGGTTATTAAAGGCATGTGTAACTTCATGCGTAACTTCACTAAATCAAAAAGGTGGCTTGACTCAAGGAATAAGTTATTCCCTGATTCACTAATGAAATGCCACCTACTAGTGTCACAGTAGAATGAATACCACATACATGTAAAGAGTAAAAACAAAATCTGATACTTGAAGTCTTCAATTAAAGTAAAGCAGAGAAAGCCTATATTAAACAGTGGTTAGACAACATTCAGATTGTCCTCAAGAAGTGTGTTTCCCTTACCTTACTTACTTACCTACAATTTTTTGTGACAGATAATTTTTCCTATATTATTTATTAATCAGGTGGGGCCTATAAGCTGTGTGTATATGCATAAAATGTATTTGCCTTAATTCTATGTAGGCATGGCTATGAAAGCCTAAGTAAAAAATGCTCAAATTCTCATCTTGTGTTATTTACATAAAGAGAGTTTAAAAATGGGAAAGAAACAGAAAGGTCTTTCCTGGCTCTAGATCATACCACAGGGTAAAAGTACAGAGATCAACATCATGTTGTGTTTTTCCCTGCTTACCCAGGTCAAAAATGATACAGCTCTGTAGAGATCCTTTCTGTCACCTCAGCAGTGCACTGGGTCAATGTGATGTGGTTACTCTGACCATTTTCCTCATTTTCGCCAGTGAGCAGCTGTTCGCACATTACAATAGCAGTGAGCAAGCATGGCGGGAAATGGCTGGGTTCAACCCAGGACAGAAGACGCAGGGTTGTTTAGAATGTGGGGATGGGTGACTCAGGCCGGAGGAAAAGTGAGGTTTGTCTGTTTTGTCTGTTGTCGTCTTCCTCACACACAGCAGAATTCTGTTCTGTTCGAATGTCATTGTGTAAGGTCCATAAAGTCTGTCATTTTGTACAGTAATTCGATCAAGAAGGATCCAAGTTGTCCATATTTTAGAGAGGAAAAACAGCAAATCATATCAGAGAAAATATGAAAAACACAATCTGACCAGGAATAACACAATATGACAAGTGTGTACTCTTTAGAACAAAGATATTCTGATTTTTAAATTGTTCTTTTCTTCTAGAATGTACTGAATAATCATTAACTCCGAGTTCAGATGCCTCTCTACTTGGAATTCCTTCCAATCTGTAGTCACCTTTTGCACATGGTGCAAGGTCTTATGAGCACAGTACTGGTACATAATGTAGTCAGCTGCTCTGAGTTCTTTAGCCTTCGGGACCTGTTGGCACTCATCACCATGGATCACCGTGCTCCTCCTGATCCTACCTGCCCCACTGCTCATCACCATAAATTCAACTTATCTGTACATTTTCCTGTGTAAGCTTATTCAAATGGAAATATCAGCTGAATAATTGACCTTTCAAATCCAAATATAATTCTGACCTACATCTGTATTTCCACACCCTTCATTTCTCCTATATCTGTTGGTGACCATTTAGGAAGAGAGGCTCCTTGAGGCACATTTGTAACATATTTTGAAAAAAATATATATCAGGTCAAAGCATGCAAATATGTGCAATTGTTAAAGTTAAGATATGCCTTTAAACATTCCCTTGTGTCCCTCATCCCCCACTGATATTCAGATGTACGACTGACACAAGCAGTGGGATCCCCACCACCGCACAGACCTATGGGGAGGAGGAAGATGAAGCATCACACAGCCAGGGCACTTGGTTTTCTGATATTTAACCAGAGCATGTTTCCTGGTAAAAGAAATGGTCAAAGGGAGATTCCCAGGCACCAGTTAAATTTACATAATGCTCTATAAAACATGAGACACCTGCTACCACTTCACACTGGATGTGGTGGCACACACCTGTACTCCACGACTTGAGAGGCTGAGGCTATAGGATTGCAAGTTCATGGCAAGCCTGGGCAGCAAAATGAGTTTCTATCTCAGAAAAAAAGTAAAATATAAATAAAGGACTGAACATGTAGCTCTGGGTAAAGCACCTCTCAGTTAGATCCTCTATATATTAAAAAATAATCTTGCATGTTTCTATTTGTCTCCTGAGAAACCACTTTAAAGATATCGGTATATAATACGACAAGCATTGATAATTTCCTACTATTTTGTCTGTAACACTGTATTGCTTGTATTGTTCTTATGCTGTTTTGTAAATAGATGTCTGTCTGTTAATATGTTTTCCTTTTTAAAAAATAGAAAAATAAATAAATAAAAAATTAAAACCTGATACTATGTGGTTATAGGTTTCTTCGAATGACCCTGTTCTACAGTCATAAATGCATAAGATTTATGAAAAATCTTTTAAGAAAAATGCTTAAAATACCTTTGTTTTTACTTCATATATTTATTGAATATTACCTTATGTCATGTTCTTCCTTTTTTACTGTCCTACACAGTGTTGGGAGACAGTTTGCTTTAAGATAAAGAGCACTAAAATTACAGCTTATAACCTGGTTTGAAATTCTCACATTATTGGGTTTTATATTTGTTATGGTCAACATTTAGAAACTGCTTATTCTCACAGAATATATGTTTAACTGTAAAAGAGAAGAGAAATTTCTGTCCTTTCTTAAACCTGGGTTTATGATGAATGGATAAGGTGGAATAATTTAAGTATATTTAAAATTTGTATCCAAAATATGGTGTAATAATATATCTTAGGTGATCACCAATATTTAATTTATTTTTTTTCCGGGACCGGGGATCGAACTCAGGGCCCTAGTGCTCAGCGGCAAGCACTTAGCCCACTGAGCTGTACCTCCAGCCCGATCACCAATATTTTAGAACAGCAAATTGAGTGTAACAAATAGGTAGACTTAAGCGAGTATAGATTCCATAAAATAGGCATTGTGTCCAAACCATAATAGAATAAAAAAAGGCCTAATATATTTTAACTTTACATATATCATGGGGGGAAGATAGTGTCAACATTTAGTGTTCTTACCAGCAGGAATTAACTATAAGTGACTTAAGTCAAACTTTTTTTATCATTAATTTTCAAATATGAAACAGGAGAAGGGACAAGGAATATGCAGATTAAGTCTGGAATCCAAGGCTAAATTGAGAAATCTCTCAAAAGCTACTGAACCACCATATGCACAAGGGATAACTGCCAGGTCACCTGAACCTGCACGTATCTGCCGCTGGCATCATCTGCACATCGGTGGTGGCCATGGAAATGGCACCATTATACTGTAACTTCATTGCCAATTAGTCACATGCAAATCTTGGGCTGTGTCAAATAGTAGGTGCAAATAAGACCCCGGCCTACCAGACTTCTAAGCTAAAGGAGGACTCTAACCATGGGAACGAGATGATCCCCTTCTTGCAAGACTATGATCAGTGGCAGAGGACCAATTCTCTTCAAGAATAATGCATACTAATACATAGAAAAAATAATGACAAGAAGCCCCAAAATAATTAAGGTTCTCTCTTAGGCAGTTATTATTTTCTCTGGTCTCATGTGGAAATAAAATTCCATTTTAAGGGAATTTAAAATCACGGAAGTCATTAACAAGAAATATATGGCTGTATTCTGGTGGCAATGAGGGCTTTGAGGTTCATTTAATTTTGTGTATGTTTCTTTTCCCTCTATGCTACATTAATTCATTATTTAAAATAAACACTAAATATTTTTCCAGATCAAAGATGTAGATCTTGCCTTTTGCTTAGTAGCTTAAAGCAGTTTGTGGAAAATATGGGAGGAACTTTCCCAAATCTCTTATTTCTTAAATAATCACTCAGTACCCTTACTCTCCTTCTTGGAACCCGATTCATACTAAATATTCTCCATCACTTTTATGACATGTATGAGTGCCTCTTATTTTTGTGATGAGATGATTGTTAATTTCCTCATATCTGATTGGTTTTTACTCTAATCTTTTCTGTTGGACAGTGCAAAGAATCAGCTTGCTAAACATAAGTGTTGACCATTTTTCTGTTGGGTGAAGATGGACGTAAAAATACGGTCAATTACCACTGAAGAATTCTAAGGAAAATGATGCTTTACTATACTAACTGATTAGCACACAAACTATCTGCAGACGTAAGTATTATCCAAACTGCTGATTAGATAAAACAGTAGAAGTGACACTGTGTCTGGGACAAACGACTGAGGAGCATTAAATGTAAGGGGGACCGAAGTGAGTAATCTACAATCATTTCTGCATGTTAATTCATATTCAAATAGGTTAGAGAGTGATTTAGAAATTCAAATATCAAACTCTATACATTCTCAAATTTATAAGAAAGGAAATTATTTTCCCTATGAACTGAGTGTTTTTCTCTAAACTGTAAGCTTTTTCCTAAAGAAAAACATGACCCAGAAAGCTTACTTAAAAATTGTTAGTACCATTTTGCAAACATTTTGAGAATTTGGACAAAACATTTTCCACTGTTTTGGCTTCCTGTTTTCAAATCTGTTCCTAAAGTTACTTTTCAAATCTCTTATAACACACAAAAATCTCTTAAAACATACAAAAGTATGTTTGTTTCCTCAAATAATGTGATTAACAGGTAAGATTACTGTGGTTGTTGAAGACAATATACAATATGAAATATTATTTTCATGCTGCTCTGCTAAAAAACTGAGCATGCTTTTGAAAGTCCTAAAGCCCGCTGAATACAATATTTGTGTATATTTTATATTGCTTGTGGAGGAAATATGGTGACTATCAGTGTTTGGAGAAACACTCACTTATGACATTATTCTACTATCAGACCTCACAGAATAAAGGTCTTTTGTCTTACCTATTGGGAAACTATGGTAGAATTAAATCTAATAGTGAAATAAAAGAGAATGAAAGATTTTCTCCTTTTCTAGTGTTTCAAAATTGTGTCTTAAATTTCATAAAATGATGGCCAATAAAGCAGAGTTTGCTGTGCTATTTTTCAATGGAGATTTTATAGTACACTTACTTCAGGGTAATTTCTGGTCTTTCTCTAATATTTTTGTAATATTAGTGGGAATTTGTGAATCATTATATTTCATTTAACTTTTTATTTTTTATGTCTGCCTATTAGCATGTCATCTTTTAGAAATAAATGTAATTATTTTGGCATCAGTAGAGTTGTTTGCCATCACTGTAAGTCTTATTAATAAGAGTAAGTTAAGCAATCTCCTAGGACTGTGACCATCAATACATCATTATAAATAATAAACTAGTGGATCAAATATGAAAGTAACCTGAACAAGCATTCACTACACAAATAAGATTTTGAAAACAAAATGTTCACAACCAAAATTGCTACCCACACATTTTTAAAACAAATGCATTGCAAATCAGGTTTTCAGACAAAATTTTTAAAACAGGAATTTTTAGCATGTAAAAATATTTTCAACAAAAGAAACCCAAGTATTTTATTTTAGAATTCAATCTATTGAAGGTACTATTTTTTGCAATTCAGCAGCTACTAATTTGTTACATATACATGGAAACTCACATACTTAAAAATTACATATATATAAATATAATTAATTTATATCTTAAATTAAAGGAACTGATCTGCAACTTCTGGTGTACCCAGAGTTACCCAAACTGCGGTCCTGCTGTCAAATCTTCCCAAGTTTTCTAACACCTATAGTAACTTTGGGAATTCTCTAAAAACTCCTTCATGTTTGGCAGTTTCCTAGAAATCCTGACAAAACTAACTGAAACCTATTATTCTTACAGTTAAGTTTACTGCATAGAAAAAATATTAATTAAAACCAACCAAAAGAAGAAACACATAGAGCAAAATCTTAAAGAAGTCCAAACAGGGACCTTTCTGTATCCTCTCCCTTCCTGTGAAGTGACAGGATCGGTTACCACCTCTCAAACGCCCCAGGGGACAAGGCACAGAGCTATGCTAATGCAGAAAGCTCCCTTGAAATTCATTTTCCTGAGTTTTCATTGTCTTGGCCTAACTGTTTGCTCATGTGGTTGAGGTCTATGTTCAGTTCATCCCACCCACCACTAATAACAAGTGGCATAGATTTTCTGGTATAAATAACTCCAGTTACTGAGAATGAATAAAAAGATGTGTTCTAGTCTTTTGGAACATTCCAGGGTTCTTTAAAGTTTAGCCAAAGACAAAGATATCTCTTTCTAGGCAATGCTAAATTCTGTGCTACCTGAAGAATCAACGGTTTTGTGGTGTTCTTTACTTGCTTAAAATGGTAGAGATTCATAGCAATCCTGCATAAAATTTAGGCCCGAATAGTCATACATACTTCGTATGGAAGAAAAACAACATAAACTGACACTTTTAACAAATTTATCAGAACTGTATAAATATGTATATTGTGTGTTATCTGTATATGCTAAAATACCTTACAAAAATAAAATTTATTTTATGTTGAAGTGGTTAAGTGAGAGCACAATTGAGAAATTAAGCTTATGTAAATTATATTTTCCTCATTTTTCTTTATTCTATAGCTTCTTAAGATTCTTGATTCACTTTTATGAAAGTAATTTTTATGCAGGGGACACTACACCATCATTGCTCTCTTGATTTGATAAAAAAGAAGAAAGAATTGTTTCCAAGGCTGTGTGCTCACAAACAAGTATGTGCAAAAGGGAATGCATAAATCCCACCAGCAGATTGGCAATCAGGCAAGGGGCATTATTGCAGATATGGATTGTTTGCAAGATGATATTGTCCATATCTATGCCTTAATTTATTTGATTGTTTTGTAATATTTAAGCTCACTGTGAGTTTATCCCAAATAGTTCTAGTATATTGAATCAGGTATAGCAAATTTAGCATCCAGATTTTTGACACAAGTTTACTACTTCTCAATATCAGTATTTTGCTCTATACAAATGTCTCTTCATTTTAGGAAATTTAACACGTTAATGTTGGTATAAATAGTAAAATAAATTTAACTGGCAATCTATGAATACAAAATAAAATTGAAGACTGCTCACATGTGGAACAGGTTGATGATAAGATAAAAATAATATTCTTGTCAAATTCACGTACAATTTAATACTGTGCATTAATCAGAGAATTACTATCTGGGTAAGTGAATGGTGGACATGGTTAATAAAGATGTTCCACATAGACTACATGGTGTGGCATCGCTTTGCATCTGGTGTAAGATCATGTAATTGAGAATTGCAGGAATGTAAGAGCTTTTGAGAAAAATGAAACATTTGTAGGTATGATACATTCATGAAAGAAAACTGCATGCTATTTATTGTGTATGAATTAAAGTTCTTGTTGATATTAAACTTCCCATGAGGTAGAAGCAGAATGTTAACAGATTATTAAATGATGTACTTACTAATCTTTATTGAGAAGAAAAAGGTGAAGGACAGACAGTTTGCTATATATAATACCACAAACAATTATCAGCACAGTAAAAACATTTTGTCAATTTCAATAAAACCAATTAAATTACAGAAATGGTACCGTGTGTTTAATATGATAAAGTGGAGTGGATTGATTTTCAAAACTGGGTATCTGAAAAGGTTTTCTTTTTAGAGCTATGTTTATATAATGGCCATTTGTCATAGTGTTTTCCAAAATTAACTAATTTCGGAAAAAATTAGCTTTTTTCCTTTGTTCTTAATAGATGGCTTTTGGCTAAATTTACATGTGACTAATTTTTCTTTCAGTTGTGCACAGACCAAACAATCACACAACTAATGGTGTCATTTTATGTGCAATTTATACAGATTAAGAATAGTTACTTGTGATCAGACAAGATTTACTGACATGTTAAACTTTCAAATGATGAAATCAGTGTTACATAGAAGTAATTGCAGCAATGGCATTTATTAGTTGAGAGCAATAGTCGGTCTTTATTACGTGAAGCTAGATAGTGTAAGTAGCTATGGGGAAGAAGGAAGCAGTATGCTCTGATTTGAATATGTTTGCCTCCTGTGAAACTTTGTTGGCATTTTGGTGATATTGAAAGATTGAGCAATTGAGAGGTGATTAGGTTGTTAAAAGAAGCTGATACCTTTTTCACGGGGCCGGGTACTGTGTCATGGGAGTAGACTGTAGTGAGGCCGCTTTTCATGTTTTGTCCTGTGTGTGCTCCACTGTCTTCCGTCTTTCGCCATGTTAGTATGACGCCCTCACCAGATGCCAGGGCTGCACCCGTGGACTTTACACTCTGAAAAACCATGAGGCAAAATATACCTTTATGTTTTAATAAATTGCCAGGTGAAGTTGCCCAGACTTGGAATTCCGAGCTTTTGGAATCGTGAACCCAAATAAACCTCTTTTCTTTATAAATCGTGCAGTCTCAAATGCATGACGATAACAACAGAAAGTGAGCTAAGTTGAGGGTAATAAAAATATCTTGGCTTTGGAAAGGAGACCTGGTTTTCCCGGGGCTTGAGTAAATCTGAAAATAAAATTAAATAAGAAATAAGTAAACAAACAGACCAATACAAGGCAGCACACATGATAAGGACTACAAGACGATCAGCCTCCTTAATCCAAGCACCGGGATTGCATTTCAGTGACTGTTTTTAACTAAAGTTTGATAATTTTGCTTATTCATACACACAATTATAACAATATATTAAGAAGCAAGACAGTGTTAAAATTTGTAGGAATTGTACACATTTAGCAGTACAATACAGAAGTTAGAAAAGGCTGATAGAGATTATTCAAATTTCATAATTTGAATAAATATGACTCATAAAATGATGGTTTGTTTTACCAGATTGCTGAATCTTATTTGGCAATAAATACAGTTAGCCACTTCATCATTTTTGAGCAAACATTTTTGCCAATTCTTTGGGGATTTCGTCTTCAAGCGGTTCCCCGTAGAGTCCAGCTTCTGACGCTCCTCTCCTTGCCTTCCCCCTATCATTTCTGGCCGAGGGAGCATCACGAATGATGGATCTCGTCTGGAATCTAAATAAGGTGCCCTTAAACTGGGTTTCCTCAGAGATTTAGGGCTTTTGACTAACTATTGATTGTAACTCTTTGTGCATCTTATCTCCTTGAATATAGATGGACTAAACCATGCGAGTAAACATAAACATTGGAACACATCAAGCCACAGGGATCCAAACTGTGAATGATAATACAGTACAATGAAAAATTGTGTCTAGCTTCGGTTCTTCATATATTACAAATATTATTTCTAAGTTTCAGGATATTTAAATAGCCAGTGTAAATTCAATACTTATAAATAAACTATTAAACAAATAATTTTCCTTGAATAATGATGACAATAAAAATTAAACATTTATTCAGTTTCGTATGTTATTTATATAAGTAAATTTCATGATAGAATCCAAAAGAGGAAAGTGACCTTGGAATTGATCCAGTGTAATCAGTCATATGATATAGGGATCTTTTCTTTCATATTTGTATCAGATTGTCATTCAGACATGGATCCTGTCTTAGTAGAAAAGATAGCATGAAATTCATTCACTGTACTATTTGGTCCTATACAGTCTGGAAGACATAATATGAACCAACAGTGATCTTAACATTCATATTTTGCCTCTGCCTAAATTTCCCTTTCCAACATTTTTTTAACCTGCACAAATTCCACACATTCATGAAAACTTAACCCAAATTTTAATCCTAATTATAAAAAATAAGAGCATTTTTTTCATTTATAAATCTCCACTTTTTCTTTTTTACCTTCAGGAACATTGTGTAGTATTATATATTATGTATAGAATCATGTGCCTCATAGGCATTGCAATTACTGTATAGCAATGGTCCAGAAGGTCATAATGGTGCTGAGCAAGTCTTAGCACTTGTAGCAATACAGCCATAGTATGTACCCATAGCAAAGTCATTAGCCGCCTCCTAAGAATGATGTTGGTGAGGTACAAACAAATCTACTGTGCTGCCAGTCATGTAAAAATGTAGCCATAAAAATAATATACTGCCCACAATAATTGAGGAACTAATAAATGACTATGTAATTGATTTATATATTTAAGATACTACATGTTTTATCATGCTTTTTGTGTGACTGTACTCACCTAAGTATATATTATATATACAAATAAGTATATCTAATTTACTGTAAAACTATGCCATGTTATTTTTGACAAGTGTATTACAACTTGTCACTGGGTGTTGATTGCATCATTTTTACTCATGCTTAATTCAGTCTCATGCTGTTTTGTTCATTGACTGAAAAATAATAGATTATACCATAATTACCCTAACAAACAAAAAGTCTACACCACGTATGTTCATGGACATATATACTGTGACATATGCACAGTGAAATTACCTAACATCAAAATTCCCTGCAATAAAATAATTCATGGTGGTGTGTATTATGATTAATACTAATTTTATATATACATATATAAGTAATATAAATATGTAATAGCTGGTATTATATATGTAATTTCCATATAAAATTCCAATGTTTTAAAATGCTCTTGAGCAATGATAAATGATAAATATATTTTTAGTTGATATAATTCATTAATCAGTTTAGAATTGGACATTTTGAGTTGGATGTGCATATTCACTCAATTATGTAGAAAGGAATTTAAATATTTAAAATTTTAAATAAGTCTCAATGTTTATATGCCATATTTTCAATAGTTTCTTTTTAAATAGATCTGTTAAATTAACATTAATAGGCAGACATCTATGCGTATTTAATAGACTACAACTGGATGAGGTTGGATCAACGTGTATGCCCAAAAAAATCACATCAAAGAGACAGTCATCACCTACAGGAGATTCTTTGTGCTTTGTTTTGTTTTCTCTTTTTATGAACAGTTAACTTAAGTTCTCTCTGATAACTCTTGATGATCACGATAGACAGTTGACCATAGATAAAGCTTATGCATCTTTAATTCATTGTGTTATGAAATAATTAAAAAGCCTACTCATCAGCTGACGTTCCAGGTCTATGACAGAGTGCTCTACTAGCACACATGAGGTCCTGGGGTCGATTCCCCAGCAGAGCTAAAGCCTATTTATTACTTCTATCCCACCTTCGCATTTATTACACTGTTATTAAATTAGCTTCCACTTTGCTGGGACAAGCTCTCCGACCCCCACCACATGAAGGGGGCAGGCTTGGTTGGCCTCATGGTTGTAAATGCTGCAGTCTATGGTTGGCTGGCTCTAAAACAGAAACTGCATGGTGAAGATGCTAGAAGAGGAAAACTGCTCAACTCATGGCAACCGGGAACCAGAGAGCAAGCAAAGAAGCCACAGTGGAAGATTGTCACCGCCAGACACAATCTCCAAAGACATATTGTTATGATCTCTGCTCCAACTGGGCATCTTCTCCTATGGACCTATTCAGCTGTGATATCATCAGAGGGTTAGCCCTATCCCAATCTTACATCTCCAGGTGACTCCTGACCGAGTCAGGTTGGAAATCAAGATCAATTGGCAGAATCATGTTTTTAAGTTTCCTCATTATAACTTTTTGTCAGAATGTTCTCATTAGTTTCATACAATTATGAATTAAAATAAGATTATCGTATAATATGTTTATAATTCTAGGCTATGTTGTTGAGTGAATTCGTGACACCAAGAAATTAATGATTTCACTATACACTCTATTAACACACATTGCTTTGTGAAATTTTTGGTGTGACGAATGGATGAAATTCTCAGCGAACTAGCTTCATTTCCCTTAAACCCTAAACTTAACTTTTGCATCATTGCTCATATAGCTATCCATTTGGGGAGGGAGACAAAGATATGGCTACTTCGTTCTTCATCTTATAGTTTGGCTAGAACTTGCGTGTGGACAGACATGCTACATAGTTTGAAGTAGAGGTTGATAAGTTTCCCAGGAATCTTGCACAGATCAGGGCAGCTTCATTATTAGAAAACAACTGTGAATCAAATAAAGCTGTCTTTAAAGCCAACAAATTGCATTTCCAATTTAGTTTCCCTTACAGAGATTCCAATAATGCTTATACCAACTCCAATAAAAAAAAAAAAAAATACAGGGCATGTGAAGTTGAAGTGGAGGGATACATTGAACTTATTTTATTAAAATTTAACTATTACAAAAAATGTATTCATGCAAATCCATTGTTAGATTCCCTCCCTAAAACCTCTAGTACAGAATTGGCCAACTCATGTGCAATAGAATCTTTTAAGTAAATATTTGTCTCCAATTAATAATATTGTATGCTGCATGGTAAGTTCATTCCTTAGTATTTTCTATCACAAACTTTAAAGAAAAATAACTTCATAATTTTATTTACTTATTAATAATATTAGCCCTGACCTGATTCTATGTATACACATTCCTAGGGACAAGCGAAGTAAGATTTTTAATGTTTCAAATTATTTAATAATTGTGTTTACAATCATAAGTTTTATTTGGTATTTGTTGATAATCTGTACTTCAGAATAAACCAGCCCAACTCATTTTCCTATCACCTTGAATGGCAGTCCCTCTAGGATTGCATGACACTCTATTCCATCATTCAAGCATGACGGTATGCAAATGTCTTCAAATCAGTAAGGACTGGGAGCCGTCCTCCAACCCAGAATGGTAAGGTAAATTTCAGAAATGAACTGGGGAGTTAATACTCAAAAGTAATGTAGGAAAATGATAATTTTTCATAGTTATCAAAAGTTTGAGTTATAGAAAAGTTGTTGCTAGTGCAGTGTAAGTTTCATCACTCTAGACATCTACAATATGCATACTAAACAAAATGTTGTGTTTTCTTTCGCAGGGCATGGAAGACCTTTCTGCCCTGAAATTGATTCTGGTTCATTCTTCAGTGATTTCTTGAAGGAACTTAACATTAAAACTGTTTAATCCAGTTGTTAAAATTAAATTGCACTTGAAAAAATAAGTGAATTAAGTACCAATGAAAATTTTTGATAGATTTCCATCCTTGTTCTTTGTACTTTAATCTTTTTTTTTCGTTAAAGAATTACATTTGGTAATGTGTGTGTGTGTGTGTGTGTGTGTGTGTGTGTGTGTATTTGTAAGTGAATTACTACTAATTAAGCTGAAGCCAATAAACTGGGAATAGTTTCTATAATTATTTATTAAGATAAAATAATGATGTGCTTGTTATTTCTCTATATAATGATCAGAAGGAACACTTTCTACCAGCAAAGCTATTTTTGATATATATTCTATCTTTGAATATAATTGGGCCTCTCAGAATAAATAAGAATATCTTGATTTTGGAATTGCCATGCATTAAGAATTTCAGAGTGAAAAAAAAAAAAAAGAATTTCAGAGTGAATAAAACAGTGTTTTTGCCCACCTAAATATAATTACAACCTTAAGGGAAACACAACAGTAGAAGTTTGAAGGCTTGTTTGAATATGATTACCGCCAATAACAAGATCCATGAATGTATCCCAGATCTTAAATTTTTGAGATTCAATCTCATCACCTACTCAGTGAAAGTAATAATGGCTGGCAGGTTAGCTCAGTTGGTTAGAGCGTGGTGCTGATAAATGAAATTAATAATAATTACATATTACAATGCCTGTTATTTTTAATTCAGTTGTATTAACCTACTTAAAAAAAAATCACACATACTGTTGCTGCTCCTAAGAAAGGCATCATCTGGCTTTATGTCATACTAGATGTTTTTTTCTTTATACGGGACAGCACAGCATGCAATGTTTATGGGGTTCCTGTGATTTCTCCAAACTGTGGGTTGGTTAGACAACTTTCTTGAGAATACTAATAAATGATTCCTCAGTACCTGAAAAATATATTAGTTCATAAACTAATAAATAGGAGTCCATGTCTACTGACTCTCCAGGGAAAGACATAAAGAAAAACCAGGTATTTTCTTCATTAAGAGTTTATTATGCATTCCTTTAAAGTGCATTTCATTGTATTGACAGAAAATGTATACATTACCAGCTATGTTACCTTGCTAAGAATAGTTACTGCCAGTAAATTGGAAAATTATGTTTTTCAGTCACAGCAGTGTTTCAAATGTTTAAATGATAAGATGCATCAAGACTTTCTCACCGAGTATTTTCCAAATCTATATTTCTTTAAAGCTTTCTATTTCCCCACAAATCATAGATGTCATAGTTGAAATAATTATTCCTTTACTTGTAAACTGCATTTATATTTTTCATTAGTACATGTTTACAGACAATGATCACATTGATCATGGGGAATTTGTACGTCTATATAATATACCTTAATTCCTTTTTTCATTCTTCCCCTCTCCTCCTTCAACTCTTCTTCCCCTCTCCATTTACAGATTCTCTGTTTCCATCTTGCCTTCAGTTATTTCTTTTTATAAAATCATTTTGCTCTTCATAAAAATTTGTTGGCATTTCTCTGTGATGTATCTCTTAAGGCATAAACACATTGTTCCATTTAATTGTTTTCAAAACTTTGTTCAATAATATTGAGTCCTTTCTGTATAAAGCACTGTCCGGGCACTAGGATATGGAGTGAGAAGTAAACAATCATAACAATAAATAACCTATGTAGGTTATTTGTTATATAACAGCAAGGATTTTTCACTTTCTCCACAATTGCGCAGACTGGCTGGGTTTAGGCGTCTCCAAGAAATTAGTGACAGACAATTTGAGTCAAGCTTGGCTTTCACGTGAAGCTCATGCATCTGGTCTTCTCACCGTGTAAAGCTGGAGCAGGAATTCACCCAAGTGGATTGTTCTTACAAGACAAACTTATTCATTTTGTAGATTTTAGAATAGATAATTTAACTTTGATCTCTCCAGTTCTTATGATCTCCTTAAATGTAGACATTTCCTAATTAAATTAGGATCATCAAGGTAGGTGTAAAAGTATGTTAGATGGTGAGAGATACAGTAAATAAGTATTGAATTTTGACTTTTATCCTTGAGGTAGTGTCCAGTTAGATGTTAATAACCATCTTTTATGGTCACACTCCATGTGCCTTCTCAATTTCCTCATCTATTGCTAATTCAACATTCTTTTGATTCCTTACATATTTTGTGCCTCTGTGTACAACTATGGTCCCACTCTTTTGTACCTGTACATATTCCTGATATTCTGCTTGCTGAGCTACCTTACCACTGCTCATCTTTTCATTTCATATCACCTGCTCTCTGAAACCTACCCATGCACTGTTATGCTACACATTAGAGCGCAGGTACTCCAATGGCAGCAGCTGCTACCCAGCAGAAACAAGGCTGATGTTATTAAAGGCATCTGCAAAGAGTGGAAAAGAGAGCCTGTGGAACAGATAGTGGTCTATTTGTGTCTTCCACATAGTTCTTACTATATTTTGCCTTTCGAAAGTAATAATTATTTAGATCTGTCTCCTACTGCCTCCCAGATTGCAATATGATTTTCAGAGTGAGAGTGTATCTTATATTTCTCCATGCATTGCAGTACACAACGGGGTAGTTCTTGTATAGTAAGCACTTAAAAATATTTGCTGAATATCCCATTTTCCTGATCAAAATTTGATGTTGGTAAAGCTAAGATGGCTCACTTGAAACATGTTGTGAAACATTTTGTATTTCCTTATCTTGGTATATCTGGTGTTAAGTTTCTGAAAACCTGGATAATTTTTACCTTTTTCTGAACAAAGATGTTAGTAAAAATGCCGGCATATATTGGTATCCATAATCTATATATCTATAATTGAGACTATTTGTAATTTTCTATCAGTTGAAAATTATTTTTCAATAAAGTCTGATTCTGGTTGACTGCATTTATTAACAGTTACTATCTCTACACTGTGGGTGTAAACTTTCCAGTGGGGAAATTTGTTGAAGTGCTTCCTATCCCTCTAAATAAATGACAAGCAGAAAACATAGAAAATCTTGGAGAAATTAAAATAATGTAATGAAAAAATGTATAAAATATTTCTCTTATCCTGGCTCTTTTTTAAGGTAATTTTGATAGCTACCTCATCAATTAAATGCTTACATTTAATATCTGTAAAAGGCAGGGGTGTCCAAACAGAATCATTTTATCATCTCTTAATGTTAAAATCCATGTTTTAAGATGAAGCATATTTTTAAAACTATGTTTAAAGCCTCCTTCTTTAACTTTCTGAATAACAGTGTATTATTTGAAATGACATACAAAAGGAAATGGCAAGAAGATCCTTGATTTTAATATCTAAGGAATAGATGATCTCATTAAGAATTCATGACATTCTACACTCATGGAGAAATATGTTGGCAATATGTTTATTGTGAAAAATGGAAACAATGACCAGGTTAGTCAACATTAATGAATGAATGAGATTTGTTTATTTGAAGATGAGTGTTCCATACCCATGTCATGAAGACCTGCTCAATGGTCCCTGTGAAAGCTAATGCAAATATTCACCTCATCATCCCCACTGTTTCTTCATCTATACAGACCAGCTGATTGGATGAGCAGAATTCATCTCTTCTAACAAAACGTAAAAAATATATATTAGTCAGGGATAATTCTGATTGACTAATCATTGTTCTTACAAAGCAGGATTAATTCAATAACTGTTTCTTTTTAGTAGCTTATTCATTTGTTACAATTTTAGGAGTAGATGTCATGAGTTTGGAACCATTTTAAATACCTGTGCTAAATCGAATTCATTCCTGGAACATATCAGACTTCCTCTTGATGCTTGAGTCATGGAACTGCTCATTAGTCATGTAGTTTCAGTATCTAGAAACTTTAGGAGGGTGTTTATGATTTCTTAGTAGGAGTAACATGAATTAATGGGATCATTTCCAATATCTTTTTCTGTACTGAACTTTTTTTTTCAATCATGATTTAATTGCAAGAGTTATTCAACAAAGAAAAAGAAAAGCTGCCAGAAATTAAGTTCTAGGCATTGTGCTTGATAAGTGTTAGGGAAGGTATGTACTTAGTTATTGTTGAAGAGTCAGTGTATTTGATCCAGCAATAGCATTTTCAAGAAAAGTTTTCAGTCAACAGAGCCGCCAATTAATTTTCACATTGTGCCATTTATACATTTATTTTGGTCTTTTTGAGACAGGTTCTCACCATGCAGTTCAGGCTTACCTTGAGCTCACTTTGTAGCCCAGGCAGGTCTCAAACTTGTAACAATGCTTCTGCCTCAGCATCCCAAGTGCTGGGATTACAGGCTTCTGCCACCATGCCTGGTTATTATTTATACATTCTAAACTATTAAGTTCTTACAAAGCTGTTCATCTTCTGTAGGCATATTGACACTGTTCTTTAATACTTTAATGTTCTAGTGTACATTAGTACATTACTTTAAATATACTGTCCGTATATCAGGATAGAAGAAGAGAAATTGACTTTTACTGTTAAGTGTTGAAAGTTGACTGAAGCTGAGTATTGCTATTTTATTATAATACATCTGAAGAAGAAAAAAAATATTTAGTAATCTAAAGATCACTTCTGAGGTTTGTGCTACCTTGTGATTTTATGCACAGCTGTCCAGAAATGGGAAACCCTGTCCCATTTTCACCAACACTCTAAAACAGTAGGTGTGATTATTTCAGGAAATCAGCTGGCAGATTTGAGGATGAACAGCAGTCCTGAGTGTGTTTCACATGTCTACCTAGCAAACAAAAACTGAAAGTAAGGCAGCCAACTAGGTCAAAGAAACTAAGTTTACAAAGGAAGAGTTAGACAGTACAAGTTATTAAGTGTGTTATGTCCTAACCATTCAAAAAAGACAAATAGGTATGTAGTAGCAGGAGCTAACATGTGAGAGATGTGTTTGGAAACACACGTTCCATAGAAACAGCGGTGAGTACTTCTCAAATTTGTAGCCAAGCAATAGGATTTTCCCATCAACTTCTAACACTATACGGAAAGAAATTGAAAAACTTAATTGCCATAACATCAAATTTGTAATTCAGATTATTTTATGCATTTTCTATTGCATGTATAGTTACTAAATGATCCAAACTTTGGATATAAAATCAAATGATATTATCCCTAATAAACTTGAGTATATAATTAAGTCAAGTATCCAGAACAGAGTTCTGGTGAACAGAAGATAAAGTCTAGTTATTCAGAATGTTAGCTGTGATGGAAATCAGCCTTGTGTATCACAAAAGATAGAAACAGGAAGACATGAGCTCGTTCTGCAAGACCATGTGATGCAGTCGCAGATGTCACAGCCATGATCAGCGATGGTATTCACTAGAAAGCCTCAAGATTCTCCTATAAAGTTGTACTTTAGAATAGAAAACTATGTACTTGTAGAATACACTTTATATGACTGAATGAATTTCTCCTTTGGCATAACCATTTATATCTATTTTATTTTAGTTCTTATAAAAAAATCTCAGTTAATCAGCCACATTTTTGCCTTTGTAAAAGTGGTACCACCAGGTTCACCTATCTCATGCTCACTTTGCTGTCTTTTGAGATGAACTTAACTTGTTCATTATTATCCTCTCAGGAACTCACACAGGACCCATCATGTTGCAAGTACTTAATAATTTTTATGGAATTGAATTTATAACTTGGTGAAAGATAAACATTTCCGATTATATTTAAAAGTTTATTTAGTAACTAAATGAATTTAAATAGTAACTAAATGAATTTAAATTAGTAACTAAAATAAATTTAGTGAACAAAGTAGAGTGGTCAAAATCTGAATTTTTTCACTAACTATGGGTCATTCAATTTTTCAAATAAACAACAACGTGTATCTGTCTTTAAAATGGATCAGATTATTTACTCCCAGATGAAATAAATTTTAGATATCCATCAACCATAATGAATTGAACAAACTATAGTGATTACATTCTTGTAGGACTACTCTACGATGTGAGATAAAAGATAAATAGTTTACTGAGAGGAAGATGGCGACCGGGTGAGCAGCAAGGGAGCGAACCTCCTTAATAAACACCACCAGCTCGAGACAGACTTGGTGAGCGTGAATGCCGGAACCTCGGCTGGGAAGTTTAAACTGGGCGTATTTCTCTGAGATGCCGGGGGAGATGTGGTAGGGCGGACCAGGCTGCCGGGGCGAGACGTGGGAAAGTCCCAGAC
>PVLD010021203.1:0-32066 GCA_004027595.1 Dinomys branickii | reverse complement strand
CTATCTTATCTATAATTTGGTATTTCCTTTAATGTTTTTGTGTTAACTAATGTGAAGATAACTATGTAATACAACATCCAGTTCTAATTCCCTACTATATTCTGTATAACTTTGTATTTTCTGTATTGTTTATGGCTTTTCTGGTTCATATGTCTCCATTCTTTTGTCTTTAAAATAAAATTAAAAAAAAAAAAAAGATAAGATTCTCCTTGTCCTTTAAAATGCCATTATCCCATCATGCTGTGACTTTCTGAAGCCCTTCCAGAAGACTTCTTTCGTGAGTGTCATTACACGGGGTGATTAAAAAAGCAGAGTGGATGCTGCTGCTGAGCACCGCCCAGCGAAGAGGTGGGGTCATAAAAAGCTTGCTGTGTGTCCTCATTCAACTTACTCCAGGGATGGCACCATGCAACCTTGTGGTTCTTCTGCAGAGTCACGGTGAACACGGGAAGTAAATGTTTTGAAGTTTGACTCACGATGTTGAGGCCACTGCAGCATCATAACTAAAGACAGAAAAGTGAGTGACTTCTAGAGCCGTTTCAGGAAGTGGCCAGAATGACGGGATCAGTGTGTTTGAAGTGAAAGGATGTATTTACAGGAGGATTAGTGATGTATTTTTTATTGTAATGTATTTTTAAACATTTAAACACTGTATATTTCAATCACACTTTTTACTTCATGTGAGTGGAGCCAGGCAACTTGTATTACCGGTCTGTTTTTTTTCACTCAGCATAATGTCTTTAAAGTTCATCTTTGTGGGATGTATACAGATTTTATTCTTTCATGGTATGAAGTGGTACCACACGAGTTTTATATTTTATTCACTTTAACATATGTCAAATTTTGTGGGCTGGGGATGTGGCTCAGTGGTAGAGCTCTTGTCTTGCAGGCACAAGGCCCTGGGTTCAATTCCTAGCACCATAAAAGCAAAACAAAAACTAAAATATGGCAAATTTTGTAATGGCATGTCATTTGCTGTGAGTAAACAAGACAGTTTTTGTATGTTGTATAATATTCTATCACATAGGTACATGTAATGCATTTAATTAACCATTACTTCATGATATGTTTATTGTATATTACAGATTCTATTCCGATGCTTTTCAATTTAGAGTCTGATTTTGTGAGAAAGTTCAATGTTCTAATCCTTTCTGTTTTAAAGGGTAGGATGGGTGATACACATGTGTGGGTGTCTTTGTGAGTGTTTGTTTGTATGCTGGACAGGCATGGGAGGGTGGTGGTAGGGACCTTCTTATGCACTTGCTTCATCCTTCTTTAAGATATTCATATTCAAGGTTATGAAACTCACATTTCTTTTTAGAAGAAAATATACTTTCACATATTATATCTGATTCCCTTGCACACCACAGCTACGTGGAGCGGTGCTTTCTCATGATGCTGGGCAGGAACAGTGAGCCCACACTGTCTGCAACCTTGTACCAAAGCAGTCAGTACCATATGGTGTGCTGTGTCCAATAAACTACAAAAGAAGTATTGCAAAATATACATTTTGTGATGAAAATAATTATCTTTCATATATAATTTCCATCATCTTTCCTGTCAAGTTATGCCTATTTAGCTCTGCCCTTTCTTGGCCTGGCTTTCTTGGGGAATAACCAGAGATGGATTTGAACCTGGGAGGTTTACTGGGACGTAATCTCAGCAACGCCTGCATGTGGAAGAACAGGATGATCCTTCAAACCGGAGCAGGGCAGGGCAGTGCTAAAGGACACTTCAGTGGATCGTCTGTGTGCCAGATCACAAAATACTTCAGAAGAGCATCATTGTGCGTACATTTCACACACTGTATTTGCTTTTCTGTCTACCCATATGCCTTTTCCTTTGACTTCCCTATCCCAGATTTCTGTCTTTTTGTTCCTATGCCCTGTCCAACCATATATATATGGCAGAGTGTATCCTTCGATGCTCTGCTTCTTGGGATAAATTCCCTTTTCTGTTTTTTTTTCAACTTCGTCTCTGAGTAGAATGCTGAAGTTTTCAGTTTGCAGCTTTTGTTCATGTGTACTGTCTTGGTTACTTTTTCTCATTGCTGAGACAGAATATTCAATGCCCCAAATCAAGGAAGGAAAGGTTTATTTAGCTTACAGTTTGGAGAATTCAGTCCATACTTGGTTGGCTTAGAGGCAGAGGGGCACATGGCAGAGGGCAAACTTTCATGGCAGCAGAACACAGCAAAACCACAAAAGCAAAAGGGGGGAATACGGCAAGTGGCCACTTTCCCTCCCTTACACTGTAAACAGGCTACCCCTACCCAGACGATGTGTAGCACTTGCATAATCTCCATGCCCTCCTCTTCCAGGCTCAGTGTATATACAAAGTAAGCATCCTGACTTCCTGCTGAGTCACTCAGCCAAACCTCTAGACTCCCCAAGTTGACAAAATGTATCAACCATAACATGTACTGACCTGAGGTATTTACAAATGGACAAATTTTGATATTTCAAATTCACAATATGGTTCATTACTTTCTTTGTGCTTCCAAGGGCATTTCTGCAAAACGTTAGCACTATCTCTTAAGGTCCTTGGTGGTGTTAAATATTGTGATCACAAGACAGTACTACTATCTGATATCTCCACACACCCGTGTTTTGTTCCATACCCCTCTCATTCCAGTACCTTGTGATCCAATTCTATATAAAGCCTCTGCTTTCTGCTGGTACAAGTGATCTACGATCTATCTCAGAGACCTAATTCAATACTATTTTGGTCCTTAAAGGGATCCAAGTTGTGTTTGACAGGACCCAGTATTAGAGCCCTTTTATGCAGGAATGTCTTTCACTGGTTCCATTGTCTATGTAGTGGAACATATTTGTGTAATAATTTAAAGATTCCATTTACTAGGCACCTAATAAAACCCACAGAATGTATCCATGAATCTGTAAATTATGAATTTCTATATCTACCTTTCAAAATACATGTTATGACTTTGCAAATATAACAAAGCTTTGTGAATTTGAGTCATTTACTCAGGATCACACACAACTAGTTTTTGATTTTGGTTGAAGGGGGGAGTTCTTTTAACTTTTTCTCTTTTTATGTGCTTAATGTTTAAGCTAAAGTGAAAATGACTTCCAAATCCATACATCTGCTGGCATTGTTTAATAAATAGTTTTATCTTTTTGGCTTAAATTAACTGTGAGTCTAGTCTTCAATAACTGGAATAGTCAGACAATATTTGTATTGAGTTGGGTGTTGTTCTTTTCTATTTTATGTTGCTATAACAAAATACCTTATAGAGAATAGAATTTTATTCAGGCCACAGTTATGGGGCTGGGAAATTCAAAAGGAGGCCCTTGCTCGTCTTCTGATCAGATCTCCATGCTTCATTGTCACAGGGCAAGGGTATCGCATGCAAGGGAGATGACGTGTGTTATGTCAGTCTTGCTTTTGTTCTTGTAAAGCCACGAAATCCAGCCAAGGGGCCTCTGCTCGTGCACTCATCTAATCCTCATTGTATCTTAAAGTCCCACCTTCACATACCATTAATATATTAATTTCAGGATGAAATTTCCAGCACATGAGCTTTGAATACCTTTCAGTCTTTTCAGTCTTTTGCCTTAATGAGCTCAAGACAACCTGTAGATTAATATCTCAAATTACCCTACCAGAATAGTAATACTTTGAAATTTGATAATATATTAGCTAATATCTATTGAGTGCACAATGCGTAGAATGTACCAGGAACCATTCTGGGGTTCTTCCCTTCCTTCCTTCCTTCCTTCCTTCCTTCCTTCCTTCCTTCCTTCCTTCCTCCCTCCCTTCCTTCCTTCCTTTCTTTTTTTTCCTTTCCTTTAAAAAGTCATTTCATACAATAATTCATGAGCTGCATACTTTTATTACACAAATTTTTATGGATAAGAATGCTGAAGCATAAAAGGTTAGGTAGCTTGTGTTAAACTTTAAAGCTACTGACTATTAGAGTCAAGTGGTAAAGCCAGACCAAAAGATTCAAGCATTTTTGCTCATAACTACTATGATATATTGTTTCTCATACCTGCCCAAACCACATGATTGGAATGAAAGTTAGTTCGCTAATTTAGTAAGAAGTTATTTGGAGCACAGATATGAAACATAGTACATATGGCTAAGACATTTGGAGTTAAGACATTTGGAGTTAAGTACAATTATCACTTGAACTTGCACTGTACTCTTGGAAAAGTTTTCTAAATGAATCATTCCACAAATGAAATATGCTTTGTTTTTTTTAACCATGTAATGCTTGTTATTATTTTCTCATTTCTAAGGTTCTGAAAGTATAATACAGTTCAAATAAAGTCTAGCTTGAGAGTAGACATTGAAATATACTTTACATGTTAACTTTCCACTACATCTTTGAAAGAGTAAACCCTTGCCCCACTTTAGTGTTTGCCACATAGTTTAAATAGAAACAAAGGGGCTGAAGTAGAGATTTCTATCTGTCTAACTCTCTATCTGTCATCTATCTTTGATCTATTGATCTAGCAATCTACCCATATATCGTCTATTTATCTATCCAACATCCATACATTGTTTCATTGACATTGTTTTAGTAAAAAGCAAAAGATTTATACGATCTGAAGAGAAACCAGAGTTGACATTGTTTTAGTTATAGCGAAACTAGTCCTAGCCCATGTCACCTGGAGCTGTTGAAAAGTTCTTGATAAAGATTTTATAAACACCTTGATTCTCAAAATTCTTTTCAGAATTAACTAAAGCTATTACATTAAGTAACCCGGGATTGTGATTGATTTGTACTACCCTTTAATCAGCTTACAGATCGGTAATGGCTCCTGTGTTGGTCAGCTTTCACACTGCTGAAAAAACAGAGCTGACACCCAAAATGTAAAAAGAACGGTTTTATTTGGCTTATGATTTCAGAGGTTTTGGTCTGTGCTGGACTGTCTTTGAGGCAGAAACATCACAGAGGAAGGATGTTGCAGAAGAGTATTGTTTACTTCAGGATAGTCAGAAGCAGAGTAAGCAGTAAAGCCAGACAAACAGATATACCCTCCAAAGATGTATCCCTAGTCATCTGCATCCACCAAGCAGATGATACCTCCTAACAGCTCACTTAACCATGAATTCATCAGTGGACTAGTTTACTGACTATAGCAACATCCAATAATCTCCCAATAGCCTCATTTAGACTTTGGGAGACATTTTAAGTCTAATCATAACATTCTGGCTTGGCCCCTAAAAAGATTACGTGCAACTTATTATGCAACATGTGCAGCTCATCTACAAAAGTTTTAGACTGTAGCACCACTCAAAAGTTCAAGTCCAAAGTCTTCTCTAAGACTGAAGGCAAACTCTTAGCTATAAATCCCTGTAAAACTGAAAAACATAGTAGAGACTTTAAATACACAATGGCAGAGAGCAAACATTTCCCTTCCAAAAGGAGAACAGAAAGGAATAGGATTAAACTAAGTTCAAAATCCAGCAGGGTTAACATTAAATCCCAAAGCTGGATGTCCAGCATCTTGGGTACCAGGTAGCAAGAAATGACCTCCAAAGGGCAGCCACAGCCCTTTCCCAATGGCTGTCAATCTCGTGGATGGCTGCAGTTTCATTCCATGTTCTCGGCATCTTTAACTTCCTAGGGTCTCCACTGCACCTTCGGCTCTATAGTTACAATTTCACATGCTGTACTTTCAAGGGCTCTTGGAAAGGACTGTAAACTTATTGTACCGCCTGACTGGCCTCACAGGTCTTCCTCTGAAATCTGGGTAGAAGTGCCCATGAGCCTATAAATCTTGGGTTCTACATGCCTGAAAATCTTGCACCATATGAGTGATGTCAAGATATACAGACAGCTCAAGCCACAGCCAGGATCATGGCTGCAGGATCCTCTGCCGTCCTGGAGAGCTGAACTCAGGGATACACTTCCTGGAGTGTCCCTGAGTGAGCAGTGTGCCCTAGGATTGCCTTTCCAAGGAAAGCCTTTTAAAATATTTTACACTTTTTAAACATCTGAGACTGCGTTGGGTGGAGCTGTGAATTCCTGGGGTGCTCTGAAGGTGTCCTTCCCCTTGTTCGGGTTCAAAGCTCTGGAGTTCTTTTCATGGTGCTGCCCTTTTCAGCAGCCTTACTGTCCTTGACCCTGACTTTACATGTACCTCAGCTCCAGCTAAGCTGCAAAATTTTCACATCTTTTGGTTATGCTTTTGCCCCTTATTCTCATTGTGAATCCAGGTAAGAGCAGTCAGCAGCATACTCATTCCATAGCTGGAATATTGGGTGGATTGCTTGATCCTTCATCAGATAACTTATTCATAGGTTTTGTTTTTTTTTTAACTCAGCATCCTGTAACATTTTATGACCTGAGCAAAGTTTAGACAATTTCTACCCCAGAGTAACACAATGACCACTTGTTCAACTCTGATGAGGGAAGGAGGGAGGAATGGAGACAGTGGAAGGGAGGGAGGGAGAGAGAGAGAGACAGAGACTTTTCAAAGTCATGCTTTGAGCGATCCATTGCCACTAATGAGTTCAGTGTCCTGATGATCCAATCACCTGTCAAAAGTCCCACATCTGAATACATGAGAGTTTTGGGGACATTTTAGCTCTAAACCATGACAGAATTTTAAATTATTTCTGCTTCACAGAGGCAAGGATTGAGTATGAAAGAAGAAAAATACTAAAAGTTTTCTGAGCACACATAAAGTAATTTGAATGGCATGATGCAGAAACTCTAAACTCTAAACATTAGTTAACTTCTGTAATTCCCTAAAAATGTAGAAGAGGAGACTTGAATAAAAGGTAAACCTTGAATAAAAGGAAACTTGACTGAAAGCAAGATTCTTTTCAATGATTTCAAACTTTTTCAGAAATGCATTTTTAACATTAAAAGTTTAGGATGCTTCGCATGAGAGAAACTAAAGAAATAGCAATAATGTCAAAATATCCTTGGAATTCAGAGGATTGAGATTTTTGACTTCCCTACCGGGTCTTGTCATTTATCTTTTTTCTTGATTCTATATTCTGTACCTAAAATGTGGTTTTCCGTCACCTTGATAGAGGTTGTGTAGGGAGAAGGTCATATTTACAAAGCAGTTTCTACTGGGTTTTCTCCCATAGTTTACTGCTCGTGCAGGTATTGAAGTCTGGGCTCAGTCATAGTAATTCATCAAGGTTACCAGGATGTCATTCACTTGGGCCAGGCTTTGTGCCCCTGTGACTTTTTCTGGCTGCTCACAGCACCTTATTGCTGGGAACATGTCTTATTCTGTCCATTAGTGTAAAGGTGTTCAGAGTTAATGACGAGTAAACAATATACATTTTATGTGTTTTACAGGTAATTACCTTTCTTTTGCATCTTAGACGGAACAATTTGACTGTGCTCACAACTATTATTTGGACACATTTTAAAAATGGCTTTGGTCATTATTTAAGGCACTTGTGAAGTTGCCCCCTAAGATTCCTGCTAAAAGGCCTATGCATTAAGATGCATGCTTGGATTTCTAGGCATGCTCCTGTTTGAGAAAAACATAAATACCTGCCAAAGTGCAGTGAGCAGTTTTGGAAAAATAATGATCACTCTGTTCCTATCAATCTTGTGGAAGTCCACTGTTGAACTCTCCAGGCAGAAGCAGGCACACACTGAAGATACAGATACTTCCTGAGGCATGAAGGACTACTTCCTAAGCTGACTCATTTAATAGAATCTTTCTCTGTGAAAAGACAAAGGTCCTCAGCCTTCTGTGTATTTGTATGGCTGTACTAGGAAGGCAGCATCAAAAGTTGGTTAAAATCAAGTGACTTTAACTTTTTATAGAAGTGAGTCCATTGATGACTTTGCTACCATTAAGCCTCTGGTGTTGGTAAAATCTCTGAAATGCTTTGAGTTCTCTCTTGCTGATCTACATAATCCTTACCTAAGCATCAGCTTGCATGCTAAATGACCAGCATGTAGACACCCATAGGGACATAGTAAATTTTTAGTAAAGATCGAATATTATAACTGATTTGGAATTTTTCTCTGAGAAATTCTCTTTCTGTTGTTTCAGTTTTCAGTTACCTCCATTGAAACGTAAACTGCAGGAGGCTCCTGAGGATTTTCAGTAATGTCTGTGCCCCTTGCATAGGAAGGTTCCTGAGGAAACCAGGGCTCCGTGCTCTCATTGCCCCCTGACATAGCAGTCCTGGGCTGTATTGAGACACCATGTTCTCCTCCCAGGTTGTCCAGAAATAATGCGATTTGAGACAGGATGGCTTATAGTAATTATGGAATTGGATATTTTCTTTCATGAAGCCATGTTTTGAAGCCAGTCCATTGGGCCTGGGGCCCTGCTCTCATAAGCATCACACTGCGATTATTGATTGAACTGTTGTTTTCTGAGGGCAGCCACCTTTGTTCCAAGTTGAACTGCACTAAAAGTCCAAGGCCAGGAAAATGATTAGAGTTCATGAGTGCAGGGAGGCTGCAAAAGGATTTTGATCCAGTTCTCTTTATTGTTCGTGACAAGCTGCCGTGCTTAGAAGGCTTAAGATACTGTGGTTTCTCAGACTGGGTCAAACTGGATGAATTGTACCTCCAGTCAGATGAAGGAATTAAATATTTTCTTTTTTGATATTTTATTTTAATTTCAGCGTTTCTGTCTCTATATGAAATTACTTAATCGTACTGGAGGACTTGATTTTTTTTTATGCAAGCAAAAAGAAAGACTCCAAAAAGAACACAAAAGCAAGCACAAAATAAAGATACTATCTTCTATTTTATAACTTGCTGATCCTGACCAAACAGCCAATAAATCAAATGAACAATAAATGCAAGAATCCACTGAATCCCTGCTAAGGTTAAGTGGCAATAAGTGCTTCACTGGACAGATTTCCTAGCTTTTTGCTGAGATGTCTCAGTATTTCAGCATATTGGTGGATTTCCTCCATGAACTCTTGTACACACACACACACACACACACACACACACACACACACAGACATGCACACTCACACACAATATGATTGAGTTGAAGCAATGATTTGCACAGAGTGGGTGTTCAGAAGTGGCTAACTATTGCTGCTGTTACCTACATGGATTTTTGAACCTTCAGGATATGAGGCAGATGCTACTATGAGTCCTATTTAACAGATGAAGCATTGAGACTGACAGATTAAATAATACGCTTGCTCAAAAACTCATCAGGCAAACAAACATGCACAAATATAATTCTAATTCTTCATCACAAAACATATGACCTAAACTCCTATGCTGCTTGGCTTTATAAAGCAAATCAACATTTTAATTGGCTTAATTATTCTAGGCTAGTTCTTTATACACAAAAACAGGATCTTCTACCATACCAAGGGCAGGCTTAATAACTACGCTGAGGGAAACTGGCATAAGCCAGAAGATATTTTTAGTCTTCAACTTGCATGAATCAAATATTTTAAAATGGAAAGTTACAGAAGCCCAACTCAAGTTGTCTTTTGCAAAACAAAATAAGATAAAAATTGGTGGCTTCTGTAACTGGAAAGAACAGTTTTATCTTCTGCAAGTGCTGGATTCAGATATACAGATTAAATAGTGCAGATACCACCCAATCTCTTCCTTGTTTTCTTCTGCCTTGGTTTTTTCCTTAGGCAAGTAAATATGGCACAATCGGCCATGTGGAGCTCTATGGTCACATCCTAGCAGACTAGCAGCCCTAGAATATGAGCAGGTGCTATTTCAAATATTTTCAATTTGTTTTAGCAAATGTCCTATGGATGTAGATGTTCATCCATCTAGATTTGGTCACATGTCATAATAAAGCAATAAGAGTAACTTTAACCTATCTAGGCCTACATCATATTCTTAGTCCTCTCTCTGCAGGAAGGAAGATTATTTCTACAAGCTTCACTTGAGGGAAATAAAAATGTTCTCTTCAAAAAAGGGTGAATGAATGTAAGCTAGACAAAAGGAGCCAGTGTTCATTTACTCTGATGCACAGTTTGAAATACTTAGCATAAGTAGACTCATTTCCCAAGATGAGACATAATGGAAAGTTAAATTAAAACCAGAGGTTTGGCGAATATTTTAGTCCTTTCAAGCTGGTGGGACAAAATACCACAGACTGAGTGGATCATAAACAACAAGAATTTATTTCTTGCCACTCTGGAAGCTAGAACATCCAAGACAAAGCCTGTTTGGTGTCTCCAGGTCTCCATAGAAAGCTGTCTTCTCACATATACTATATATCTCAGAAGGAACAAAAAGTCTCTGATGGGCCTCAGGTTGTCCCTTGAGCTTCTTCTTTAGGCCACTAACCCTGCCCTTATAACACCATAAAGTCCTCACCTCCTACTATTATCAGTTTGGGCGTGAATATTTCAACGTATGAATTTGGGGGTGACATAACCCTTTAGGCCTCACCAATGACTATGGCATTAGAACGAACATCTGTAGGTGTTTTGTATGTTGAATGCTGTTGAGCTATGACAGTAGAAAATCTCTATTATGAGATTATGGGTTGAACAGTCATCAGCAAGGTACTGTGGATCAAGGATCCAAATACTTTCTCATGTCCATTTGTACTGACTTTTTTTTCTTTTTACCAACTTGTACCTCTTTGTTCTATTAACTTCTATGCTCTCTTGTGCTGAGGGCTTTCCAGAGAAACACAGGCAATAGGGCATATAAAGTAGAGATTTTACACATACACACACACATGATTTATGATAAGGAATTTGCTTACATGATCATGGAGACTGACAAGTCCAAGATCTGCAGGGTTAGTAGGTTAGTTGGAGATTCAGAATAGCTAATAGGTTAGTTCCATGTCTGAAGGTCTGAGAACCAAGAAAACCTATGGTAAATTTCTGATCTAAAGACTGGCAGGTATCATGCACAAGAAGAGCTGATGTTTCCATTTGTGTCCAAAGGCAGGACAAAGCTGATGTCCCAGTTTGAGGTTAGTAAGACAGGAAGAATTCTCCCTTATATGGAGGAGGGTCAGACTTCTTGTTCTATTTGGACCTTTAAGAGCTTAACTGTTCCCTTTCCCAGAGTAGGAGAGTAGTCTGCTTTACTCAGTTTACTAATTTAAAAGCTAATCTCACCCAAAACATCTCTGGAGAAAAATGTTTTACTCTATGGCTGTTAAGCGGATATCTAAAAGAAATCATTACACTAACTATTGAGCATTTTTGTGTAGACCACAGAGTTGAGCACATTCCAGTTACTAAGTGACTGGTCCATCATGCATGTTCATGTCTGTTACTCTAATATTAACTAGGGTAGAGTGAGTAAAGAATCACGGGTCTCTGGCTTTTGCTATTGTAAAATCTTCCCTCAGTGTGTCTCTGTGTTCTTCCTACCATGGTCACCTTACCTGAGCCTGTTCAGAGGGAAAGTCATTCTGAATTGGGAGTCAGCAAATGCTACTTTTTTTTTTTTTTTTTTTTTTTTTAGCCAATGCCACTTGAGAGCTAGATGATAAGCATTTTGAGGTTGACCAGCAGGCTGGTTATATTGCAGCTACTTAACTGTGTTGCAGGCTGAAGATATTCATGGGCAATATGTTAATGATAGACACTACTGTGTTCCAATAAAATCTCAACTTGAAAAACAGACTGTCAGTTTATAGGCCAGAGTTTGCACATTTCTCTTTTTGGGTGTTTTTTTCCTCCAGTCTTGAACAGTTTATTCATGGGTAAGTGTGGATTAAATATTTAAAAAAAATTTTTTTTAGTTTTTGGTACCAGGAATAGAACTCAGGACCTTGTGCTTGTCAGGCAGGCCTTTGTGCCACCTACCTATATCCCTGGCTCAAATCTTAACTTATGAATTAAAGACAGTTCACAGAATTTGTGAGGTTTCTTTTCTTTTTTGAGACAGGGTCTTACCATGTAGGTCACGTTGTCCTTGAACTTGCTATGTAGACCAGGCTGGCCTCCAACTTGAGGTGATCCTCCCTCCTCAGGCTCCCAAGTGCTGGGATTACAGGCATGTGTCACCATACCTCCCCCTGAGTTTTCTTTTCATGCTGATCTCTTTTCTCCATTTCTCTCCTTTGCACACTAATTCCCTTGGCCTCTTTGAGCTCAGCCTAATCTCTTCCATTGAGAAAGACTACTAGATTGTAACTCACATTGTTCTTCTGCCATGAGCCCTTCTTTGCCTGACTTCCAATAAATTTCTGCAGTACTGGGGCTCAAACCCAAGACTTTGCATGTGGTAGGTCAGTGTGTCACCCCCGGGCACCAGCCCCAGTCTCACATCCACTGTCTTAAGCACTTGGTGTTTCATATATTGTGTCTAATTTTTGAGGTCAGAGAATAAATCCAGGACTTACTACTTTACATTGGTGCAAAGTGAAAATTTCTAGTATTTTGATTTTAACTAGATTGTACTTATCTTTTTAAATAAATGCAAATGAAAATGTCATTTGTGAGGGATCAAATACGTTTTGAATTTATAATTCACAGACTTAGCAAGTTATCATAGACTTCTTTGCCTTTTTTAAATATTTATTTTGAAAATAAAAGAAGGAAAACATTTTAACAGACAGACATTTACAAAATAGCATAAGAAAAATACAAGCAATACAGGGTTACAGACAAAGTGGTAGGAAATTAACAATGGTTGTTGTATTACATATTGATATCTTCAAAATGGTTTCCCAGGAAAAAAATAGAGACATGCAAGATTGATCAAATAATTAATCATTAACTGTTCCTTTCAGTAAAGTGATAGAAGTCAGTAGTACAACTATGTTAGCTGTCCTGTGTATACATATACACATAAGTTCCCTTTCTTTCTTTTCTCTTTTCACTCACCCCAGTTGCTCTTTACTTTTGAGCATGTTCCTTTCATTTCACAATGTCTGTCCTACCTCCTAATTTTTATTTACTCTTTCAGATTCTTACACTAGTGAGACAATATGTTGCTTACCCATGGAGGTCTTATTTATTTCACTTATGAGTATGGTCTGTAGTTGTGACCATTTACCTGTAAATCCTCGAGTTTATCTTTCTTTATAGCTGAGTAATATTCCATTATGGTGAAACCACTGTGGAATCAGATTGGTGATTCCTCAGCAAACTAGGTCTGGAGGTCCCATTCAACTCAGCCATTCCCCTTCTTGGTATTTTCCCAGAAGACCTGAAAACATCATATCACAGTGATATATGTGCACCCATAGTTATAGTAGCGCAATTTGTAATTGCTAAATCATAGAATCAGCCCAAATGTCCATCCACTGAGGAATGGATATCATAGACTTATGCACATGATAGCATCAAGAAAAATCTAGAAACTGACACACTGTGATAACTATTGATTTTGTGTTTTTGACTACAGGAGCAAAGTCTATAGTTACATAAAAGAGCCAATCATAAATTAAGAGTTTGTATGAAAAGTCTTTTCCTTTGGTAGACTGGATTTACCTTGGAGTGGGGAAATTTAGGGAGGATGGTGTGTAAGAGAAAGATAACTGGAAAGGAAGTAGAAGCAAGGCTGGAGGACAAAGGATCGTCATGCAAGGTTCAGAAAACTGGAGAAGCGGGTCAAAAAGAAATGAAGGAGTATGTGAGGGATTCTCTGAACTTGGTCTCTGAGCTTGGGCAGTGGGATTAGAAGGAGAAAAAGAAAAGGAAAAAAATAGAGAAAAGAAAACAAAAGAAAAAAGCAAAGCAAAATAAAATAAAATAAAAACAAAGATGAAACTGTTATGGCAGAAATAGAAACATTCAGAGAGGCCAAGAACTGGATACAAGTAAGTTTTATTTTAGCTGGCAGATGGTGATCAGTGGCAGAGCACTGACCTCAAGACTTTGTGCTCAAGGTTTTTTATATATGGACATGTTCCTTGGTTACCATAACAACGACAACACCTCATTTTTGGGATTTTCCAAGAATGTCGCCAGGTTCACATTTCCCAGGGATTTGTTAGAGAAGCATTGTGTGGTCAGCTTGCCCCACGGTTTGTCCTATTTTGTTCCCTAAATTAACTGCTTGTCCTTCCCCAGGAAGCGCTATGCTTAACAAGACTGGAGGGAGTGAGGAGTGGGTTCATCTAACGTTTACATGACTTCCGAAATGGAGTTCAGAAATGAAATGGAGTGACTTTTGCCATGTCAATAACAAAATAAAATGAAATGAAATTATATATATGTATATGTTTTTTTCAAAAAAAAAAGGGAAATACCATACACTTGATTCTATTCTGTGTGTCTTTGTCCCTAAGTATGATGCTGCTTCACCTAATTTACCACCTGTTGGCTCAGATTTTGGACTTCTCTATCTCCATAGTCTTTCCTGCCCATCGTGGGCATCCCAGTGTTTGTCCCACTGTGTGGCTGGTGTTCCGTGGTGGCCTGGTCTGATGGTGTAGGGGGATGGCCAGGCACCTGGGTCCCTCTGATGTAGCTAGTTTCTGAGTCTTGGGTCCTTCTCATGCTGGCAGCTGGCCCTGCAGTATCAAAAGGGGCTTCTTAAAGTATGATTGAATTTGCCTTTTACAGATCCCCTTTGGTGAAATGTCAGTTCACATTTTTGCTTATTTTCTAATTGGAGTGTTTTTCTTTTTTTTTATTTGGTCTTTTTGAGACAAAGTCTCACTATGCAATTAGGCAGCCCTTGAGCTCACTTTGTAGCCCAGGCTGATCTCAAACTCACAACAATCCTCCTTCCTTAGCCTCCCAAGTGCTGAGATTACAGGTGTGTGTCACCACACCTGGCTCTCTAATTAGAATTTTAAAATATATTTTAATTAGTGTCTTAATTTTATAAAATGTGGGGTTTCATATGGTATTCGTATATGTATATAACATATTTTGATCGTATCCTTTCCACCAATACCCACCCTCACATCCCCTTCCTCACACTCTTATGCTCTTCCTTTGCTCTAATCACAGTCTTACTGGAAAGTTTTACACAATGAACTTTGAGAATTACTCATATATTTTTGATTTAACTCCTTTGTCAGATAGATTACTTACAAATAATTTCTCCTGCTTTGTAGTTTTCCTTTTCATCAACTTGTCTTGGTCCATCACAGAAAAAAAATTTTAACCTTGATGAAATCTAGTTTGTCATTTTTTTTCCATTTGTTGGATTATGCTTTAGGTGTTATGTTCTGGAGAGTTTTCCTAAATTATCCTCTACATTTTTGTAGTCTTTTAAAATTTTTGTATAAGATATGAATTTCAGGTCAAAATTTTGTTTGTTTTTAATTTTGTTTTGTTTTTACCTATGGATGGCCAATTGCTCTATCATTACTGGTTGAACATACTTTCCTTTCTCTGTTGAATGATTTTTCCATCATTATGTAAAATCAGTGGTGTGTATCTATTTCTGGGTTCTCTATGATATCCCATGACTCTACTTACCCATCTCCCAGTACTGCAGTCTTGATTCCCCTGGCTATGTAAGATAAGCCTTGACAGGATAATACTTCTCACTTCAATCTTCTTCAAAATTATTTTACATATCTAAGTTTTTTTGCAGTGACACATGTTTTAGAGCAATCTTTGTCAATACTTACAGATATATTCTGAATTTTGTTAGGGCTTTTACCGATTTGTACATATTGATTGTTGTCTCCTAGTTTATGATACAACCTGGTAATTAATCTTGGGTTCCAACATGGTTAGGGACTCCCATCTAGCTAGAAAAACATTTTATTTGTTCTTTTGCCTTTGAGTTGAATTCCTTATATATTCTGGATATTAACCCCTTGTCAACTGTATAATTTACAATTATTTTATCCTATGCTACATGTTGTCTTTTTATTCTGTTGTCTCCTTGGCTGCACGAAAATATGTAGTTTAATTTTAATCCCATTTGTCTGTATTTGATTTGTTTCCTGTGCTTTTGAAGTCTCGTAAAAATTCTTTGTCCATTCCAGTGTCCTGAAGAAGGACTACTCCATTTCAAGTAGTTTGAGAGTTTTTAAACTTATATTTAAGTCTTTAATCTATTTTATGTTGATTTTTGTGTATAATGAGAGATGTATAGTTTTATTCTTCTGTATGTGGATACTTCTCAGAAAAATTGAGGAAATCTTTTCTAGTCTTACCTCCTTTGTCAAAGAAGTAAAAAAAAAGTTGTGTCATTTACTTCTGGCCTTCATAATTTCTGGTGAGAAACTTGCTGTCAACTTGAATTATATTTTTTCTCCTACAGGTAACTTGTCTCTTATCTCTCACTGCTTTCAAGATTTCTTCTAGTGTGCATCTCTCAGAGTTTGTTCCTATGTGTGGTGCCTTTTGGTCTTATTCTGTTTAGAGTCTCATCAGTTTCTCCAGTTTGTAGCTTATTTTTCTTGACAAATTTCCAATTATTATTTATCTGAGTGATTTTTCAGCCATGTTATTTGTCTCTCCTCCAGAATGTCTTTTTAAATTTAAGCTTATTTATTTATTGATTTATTTATTTGCAGTGCTGGGGATCAAAGTCAGGACCTTGTGCTTGCCAGGCAGGCGCTTATTCCACTGAGCTATATCCCCGGCCCCAGAATGCCTGTGTTCTATAGGTTAGATATTTTGTTATATTTAACCTTATGTTAGATCCCCATTAATTCTCTTCTAATCTATTTTCTCTCTGTTCAGTTTAGTTTATTTCTATTGTCCTATATTGCAGTTAACTAATTCCTTTGTCCTCTGAATTCTACTGTTGAATTCACTTCATTAAACTTAAAAGATGTAGTTGCCTTTTTGTATTAAAAATGCACTTGGGCTTCCTTTACATCTTCCGTTTCTTGCCTCAGACTCTGTAACTTTTCCTTTCTTCTAAACATGTTCCTCATTGTCCCTGGAGCCCTTTTTATTATAGGTTCTTTAAAATCCTTGTACCACATTCTAAACATGTGTCTCAGTATCACCATCTGTTGATTGTCTTCTTTCATGCTATTTGAGAGTTTCCTGATTATCTCATGATAGGTGAGACTTTTCTAGAACAATGAGCCATTTCCTTTTTATTGAAAACTGTATTTTAACTATGATGTAATGAGGTTTTGGGTCTTATTTAAACCTTTGCTACAGCAGGTATCCTCTGACGGCAGTTCAGTGGGAAAATGAAGGTCATCACTTCACTTTTGCAGACGGGGATCAGAAGTCCGTGTTCCCCACTTGGCCTTTATTAGTCTCTTTCCAGCTGGGGAAGGATATCTGACACCTGCAACTGCCAGGAAGAGAAGTTTATTTCACGGATGGCTTCAGAGCACTCAGTCCATAGCTGGCTCCCTCCAAGGCAGAAGTGGATGCACAAGGCCACCGTGGAGCAAAGTCACTTAGCCAGCGGCAGCAACAAACAGAGAAGGGAACAACTAAGGATAGGAACACACCCTTCCAGGTCACACCCCCGGTGAGCTGCCTCTTCAGACCAGATCCCACATCTCAACAGCACAACGAGACATGTACTTACCAATGGATTGCACAGCACCCCTATCATCCTATCACCTTCCAAAAGCCATGCCTCTGAACACATGAAATTTTCAGGGGCATTTTAGCTCAGGTGCTCTTTGTTACTGCTGGGATGGAGTGGAGGACTAGGTTATCCACTGTGCACAAAAACTGCTCTGACTGGGAGTGGGTGGGAGCCTCAACTTGGTGCTCATGTAGCCTTCCTGCACTTTGAAGAGAGCAGTGCCTTGTGAATGTGAGGTGTCGGTGAAAGCCCTTACTGTCCACTAAGCCTCTTTTCATACCAGTTTGGTAGAGAGAATCTGAGGCAGCTCAATACAGTACTTCTGCATGGGGGTAACAGTTGAAGCTCCCTGTGTGACCTCCACTGACCCCACAGGGATGGGCACTTTCCAGCCCCCCAGTTCTTTCTTGGCCTTCACTGACAGTTTTTCAGCAGCAGAGTGTGATAACTTGTTACAGCTTAATGAGGAGAAAACCTAGTTTCCTTAGTTGGCTTTTGAGAGTGGGCTATCGGATTGAGTCACATATGTTTTGCTGGGCTATTTGGCTGGAGTATAGTGCTTATTGTCTATACTTTTTCTGTACCTTGCTGGGTTGCCACTTTTCATTTAGCTTGACAGGGAAGATTTTGAGGAAGGAGTTTCTATCTGTGCCTATTGGTGTTTCCAGGTTGCTGGATTCTTTAGCACTGAATATAGGAGGAAAAAAAGATCCAGAGAACTCATTGTTCAGAAATACCCGTGGTTCTAGGTACAGAGACTCCTTTTTGCTTTAGATTTTTAAATTGGTTTGCTCTTGTGCTTTCTCCCCACAACGGTTTAAAGTTTAGCACTCTCAGTTGCTTTATCTCCATTTGCTTTTCAGGCTTTTGAACTTCTCTGTTTGCGATACCCTTTCCTGATTACCTTTACCTGATAGGTGAATTTTATAAAAATAATTTTATTTTGTTTTTATTATAGCTTTGTGATAGCTATACATTTTAAAAGATCTATTCTAAATGGAGTTAAAGTTATTTATGTGTAGCTTATTAATATATTTTGAGTTTTTCTGTCTGTGGTGATGCCCCATGATATTGTACAAGTCAGGGATCACCAGGAGATAGAAATCATAGCAGTTATCGCAATGGAGAAAATTTGCTATGAAACCTTGTTGACGGGGTAGGTAGAACTGGGAAAAGAAAAAGAACATCATGATGTGATGGAAATAACAATTGCAGGAAGTGATTATATTTGTAGATTTAGGAGAAGAAAAGGAAGAGGGTAAAAGGATTTAAGTTTAGAGGATTGGAGGAAGGTGCCTATGAGTCTGAAATCTGGGCTGCAGCATTTAGGATGCTGGTCCCTGACGCTGCAGGGAGAACCGCGAGGCTGTGTCAGAGCTCTGAGCACCGCGGCGGGTGGCTGCACCTTGGTGCCATACAATGAGGCTGACTCTGCAGGGGATGAAAGACTGCCAAATAAATTTATCTAATGCTGCAGAACAGATTACCCTCACCTCCTCAGGAAATCCTTAAAGTATAACTGAATTTCAATACTTCTAATGGTCTCTGCTTCAATTCCTCTCACCTAAGCACGGCCACTCTGGCCTGCATTATTTAAAACCCTCCTCTGGGGGACCCTGAGTTGCCCTGTTGTGCCCCTCACCCTCTCCTTTCCTTCCTCCTGCTCTGCTCTCCTCTCTGCCTCCCCCCCCTTCTTTCTTTTCTTTAAAAATAAATTAAACGACCAATGTGATCTCGCTGAATTTATTTCTGGACATTTCACTGTGCTGCTCAAAACGCTCCGGGGTCTTTTCATTTTACTCCTGATAAACGTCAAGGTTAGCACAGTTATCCACTAGGCCTTGTCTAGCGCACCCTGAATTGTCAAGTGTGACTGCGCAGCTTGAGGGGAGAACCCAGGTGGGGGACCACGCGTCACAAGCCGGCTGTGAGATGAAGGGCCGCTCCCGCGGTTGATCTTCCTGACTTTCTTTCCTGCTGCCTTCCTTTTTTTTCTTCTCTCTCAAGTCCAATGGCTTGTTTACTATTCCTGCAATGGGTCAAACATCCTGAAGGCCATTTCTCTTGTTCCGCTTCCCCTTCAGAGCCATATACAGCTTCTGTGCATTCTGCATGCTTTCTTTGGCTTTTACCTACAGGTTTATTTTTATTGAAATGTCCTTGTTCTGTTAAAATGTATGTAGTTTTCCTGTGCCTGTTCCTTGTCTCATCTTTCCTATAGCCCTCAATAGCACATAACAAACTTTGTGTTAACTGATGATTTCATTTATCTCCCTCAGCTCAAGTACAGTCTTAAAAGAAGGTTAGTCTGCTGTTTTCTCAGTGTCTCAGTAGCCAGAGCTGTGCTTAACACAGGTCTCAGCACACATTTGCACTTTTGATTATATAACACAGAGACCTTCTGTTCCTCTTTGCATTCTCTATAAAGATTTTATCTGCTCTGAAACAAAAGAAAAAGTATTTGTAACCTTAAATTCTGGAACAAAATGACAGTCTGTACCAAATGCTCATTTAATGTGTTAACACATGGAGTTTACAAATGGTAGTTAAACTGAATAAAAATAAACGTGTGTGATAATAGAACTATATCATATTACTATGTATGAACACTATTAGAATTATTATAGATGATTGATACATGTACCATCCACTATAATCTAGAGCTGCATGGGTTAGTCAACATGAGTGCTGAAACTGTTTCCATTGAGGACTAAAAATATTGTCTACTGAAATGCTTTCTGTGAGACTAGTTTTGTACCTTCTAGAGAAAATGGAAATTTAGAATTCAGTGGGTAAGAAAAGAAGTTAAGAAAAATGTGTTCTGGTTCAAAAATATACACATCACTGAGAAGTTCAGCATTTAGCAAAGCTATGGTTTTGCGTGGACTTTAAGTTCTAGTCTTTGAGGATTACTGATGGAGTGAAGTAACAAGGTGCCTTTCTCTTGTTTGATAGAAATACCGCGTTAGGCGGAATGACAAAATGCAATGCCTTCAGGGTGAACTTTGGAATTGCAAAACGTACAGGAAGTTACCACTAATCGATGTGCCGAGCTTGTTAATATTCCCAGCCCAATCTCTACACAAACTGTTATCTCTAGTCTTGTGATTCTGGAATTGTTTAATTGAAACTGTGTGGCCTTCTGTCTTGAATGAAGCATAAGCAATACAGCAGTCAGTGACTGATAGCATGCGCTATCATCCTCTTGGTAATACGTAGCAAAGGAAATAACCCAAAAGGAAAAATACGTACACAATCACTCTTCTTGGGAGTCGTAAGTAGGAAAAAGGACAATAAACTCTAGAATATATTATGGGTGCTACAAAAATAGGGCATCATAAATCTTCTAGCATGCTTAGGTGTGACAAAATTTGGGGGCTTGTGATAGCATCATATGTCAAGTCAAAAGTTCACATTGGGGATTAAATGCCTATGGTCATTATTTTTGTAACTGTTCTTTCTAACTTGGATTTCTTAAAATGAGTTTAAAAATGTTAACTTAATCAGAGAGGAATACACCAGGAATAAAGGTATGGTAGCTGAGAATGAGATTATTAATGTTGTGGAAGATCAAAAATGAAGAAAATTCCTGCTGCGAGGGTTATTTAGCTTCATCAGCTGTTTTTTTGTTCTGTAGTCCCTGGATACACTCGTAATGAGTATGCTATCCAGGACAGGGCCTGGCTTGAATTTTACAACGTAAGAGCTTTGTCTGCTTGTCACAGGGATATGCCCACACTTAGGAAATTCTGGAGCTTAGTGTGGTTATTTCTATAGACATAGTCTCCTTGCCTTTCTCCTGTTTACAGTAAGATTTATGAAGGGCCTTAGCAGGACCAAGTGAGCAAAACAAAATCCTCTTTTGACTGCAAACACATCTTCTTGGTTTAATTTGTGAGGAGTGGTATGCTTGTTGGACAAGATTATTTTTCAGAAATATTAGTGTTTTGTGTTGTTGATAAAGTCGTCAGCAGCCATTCTGTATCTTTGCATTTCTTTTTAAATTCTTAGTCAGTTTAGTAGAAAATAAAATTGGGGTTTTTTTGTCAAGTTTTCAGTTCAGCTTTATTTAGTTTTACGAGTGACTTAAATTCTCAGTATTAAAAATAAATAACAGTCTGTGTTTTTCTGTTCATTTCTTTTATGTTTTGCTGATCAATTATTATTTATACTTCACTATCTGCATTAAAAAAACACATACAGTTCTCATCCAGGTCTGGGTTGGTAGGCAGTGAGGAGCTAGAAGCAGGAGCACATGCAGATGTCATGGGGAGAGAAGACCCCAGCTGGAGATGTCAGTGGGAGGTGGAGGGTTGCAGTGCGTGAATTGCTCATGTAACGTGACCAGGAGGCGGGGGAATCTGATTGAAAAATATATGTATATCTTAAAAATATGTTTAAGAACTAGATACCAATGACAACAAGGTACTGATGAAAGGTATCACAGAATAGATAAACACAGACACAAATATGAACACGTGCTGTAGTCATGGATTATGGACCCATTTTAGTTTAAATCTTAATTCTTCCCAAACTGATCTATAGAGTCAATGAAGTGATAATCAAAATTCTAGCAGGCATCACTGTAGAAATTTAGAAGCTGACTTTAGAATTCATATGTCAAGGCAAAAGAACTAGAATGGACAAAACGGTTTTGAAAATGAACAAAGGTGGAAAACAAAATGATAACGTCGTTTATTGTTTGGGAAATACAGGTGATAAATCTAGTCAGGTTTTCCCACCCACGTGTGAGAATGGGTAGGATTAAAAATAAACAGCTGGTGAAATGAGGAGAGAGTGTGGACCACCTGTCCTGCGTTACTGGTGGGAATGTCACGTGCTGCCATATCAGCAAATAGTTTGGGAGTTTCTCAGTATAGCTCAGCACACACTTGCCTTCCCCCCCAGCAGCCCCACTCCCAGGCAGGCACATGAACACCGGTTTGTGGATGTTTATAGTACTGAAGAAGAGTTTCCAAATTGGAGACCACCCAAATGCTCTTCAAGTAGAGACTAAACAAAGTGAGCCGAGGGCACATCCCTCTTTCCAGAAGTTGTTTGATGATCTCAGGGTACCGGGGTGTGTGTGACGCTTAGCTGCTATTTGTGGGCAGAAGGAAGGACAAACAGCAGGTGTCACTCTGTATCTGTGCTCGGGCAGGTTTGTTCATTAAAGGTAATTAATCTTTAAAACAAAACAAAACAAAACAAAACCCCAAATTAGGGTATATCTATAGAACAGGATATTTTCGACACTGATAAAAGTGCACTCTACAAAATAACATAGATGTATGTCAAGTGCATTACGCCAAATGAAAGAAGCTACATTCAAAGGGCTATGTGCTGTATAACTCCAGTTACTTGGTATTTTGGAAAAGATAATCATAGAGGCAGAACACATACTAATGTCTGGGTTTGGGGAGGGATTTTCTCTGTCTTCTTTTTTAATGAGGCACAAAGGTATTTTTTTTGGAATGAAGAACAGTTCTACATCCTGATTGTAGTGATATTTATGAATTTATTAAACTTTCAGGGCCAGTTTCAGTGTAGTAAATTATGCTTTAATTTTTAAAAAATAGAAGCAAAAACTAACCATATAGAGGAATCTAATAACATAGGTAATGTGTTTTCTTTTGTGTATTCATGTAGCAACTAACCAGAATAAAGTTTGTCAGTGTGTCAAGTTTTATGAAAAAATACTGTGTAAAACCCAAAGGCCTGGAAGCCATTGGTTTAAGGTGGTGCTACTCAAAACGTGGTGCCAAGACAGGTAGAACCAGAAAATTTGCTGACCTGACTCACAGAATGAGAACCTTTACTGGTGGGGCTCAGCCACGTATGGCTAAAATACATCTGCTGGGACCAGGCGCTTCTCATACACATTAGTGTTGGGGCGTCAACATCATGGCTCCGTTGCTTAGCTCCTCAATATAGTATATGGTTGGGAGTGAAATAAAATTAATTTTAAATTCTTGACTATGTCAAGTATTTAATCTTTCAGGGTTTTTTTCCTCTCTCGAAAATGAAGATTTTTGGCCAGCACACAGTTGTGCTAGCACTCAGGAGGCTGTGGCAGGAGGATCGCTATGATTTCCAGGCTAGTCTACACTACATAGTGAGTTCAAGGCTAGCCTGAGCTAGTTAGCAAGATTTTGTCTCACCATCCCCAAAAACCCTGCCAAAAAAAGATTTTTAATAAGTATCTCCTGTGACTGCTGTTAAGTTTTAGGTAGAGTTATGTTATTACAGTGTTTAGCTCAGTCTGAGACCAAGTTACATCTCTGTGAAAGGTGATTAGTTTTAAATGTTACCTGATTTGCTTTCTTAGAATTTTGCTGTATCAATGTATACAAAACAAATTTATCTTTTTTTCTTTGTAAGAGACTAAAAAACAAAAAATAAAAACAATACAGAGTTCTGCATCACAATCAAATTTATCTTAAGCAGGCGTTTCAAACTAATACCTCACTAGCACTATTGCATTCATATTGATAAAGTGCTCAAAATTCTTTAAATATTTTCCCTTTTCCTAGTGTTTTCTCTTGTAATTTATAACGTTGTTCTTGATCTTTTCTGGATAAAATGCTACTTGAGAGAGACTGGTTGGTGAAATGGAGGCATAATACCTTACCATTTTGCAGAAATGATATTTTTGTTTGCTTGTTTATATTTTGGTTAATCATTACAGGGCATTTGCAAACATGGAGTTAAAATTTAATTTACATGAAAAATTTAACTGACTGACCTAACATGAAATATTCAGTAGCAGGCTTGAGTATGAAACCTTGTCCTTCTGATTCACAATTTATTTCCAAAAAAATATTACAAATTTAAAATATAGTGTGTATATGTGGAAGTTGTGTGTGTGTGTGTGTGTGTGTGTGTGTGTGCACATGCGAGTGCATGCATGCATGTGTGTTTGTGTTGAGGGAGAAAAACTGATCAGAAACAGAAAAAGAGGGCACAGAGGAAGTCATGTGTAACCATCAAAGTTGCAAAAATAAAGTTTTAAAAGTGTTCTCAGTGTCTGCAATATAAGGAACCGATAATTTTGTGCCAGTTTATCAAGTTGGAGCTAAGGATAGTCAGAGAAAATAATTTTTTTCCTGCAATAAGAGTGGAGAGGTCCTTGATATTTTCCTTCGTGTTTTGCTTCCTGCAGGTGACAAGTACTTGCTTAATTATTCATGTGACTTAATAATGCAAGCACTTCTCAGATAGAGAGTGGCTGGTGTATTCCACCATGACTCTTGCCCTCCATGTTCTAGAGACTAATTACCTTTCCCTTGATTGAGAAAGTAGCAGGCTAGCAAATTTATTTCCATTTTGAGAATGTTCACTTGCATATCTGGTTCAACTGAATTGGAAAATAGAAGTGGATTGGAAAATAGAAGTGGAATCTTTTGCACAGGTGACTTTAGACTCCACCTTGACTTGATCCCCTAGCAGTGCAGCTATTATAGGAAAACAACAATAATAATAGTTATGATGTTGGTAAAATATACATACCACGCAGGATTCATAATTTCATAACACTATCAACAAACTATGAGGCTTTTCCAAGTGGTATTTTTTTTGAAAAGACAGTTGAACAGACTTTCACATTGGACAGGTCTAAGAAATCATTGACTTGCAGAAGGTTCAGTGTGACACTTGAATGCTTGTTTTTCCTTTGCTAAAAGGAAAAAGAAAAAGAAATGGATAATTCTTTAACTCTTCTGATCAGTAGTTAGGGTAATTTGATAGCCAGCTTTGCTTCTCTCCGTTTCAGTGAGATCTGTTACATCTTGCAGGTCTTCCGAGTGTTTCAGAACCAGCTTCGGATACTTCAGTAACCTAAGACTTTTGCAAGAAAACCGTTCTCCCGTTCTGTGGTGTGGCAGACTGGAAGGGTGGTCCTTATCTCTCCCTGTAGGACAGAACTTGCTATTGCGCACACAGCGTGCAGGTGGCTGACGCCCTTCCTCACCACCCTGCCTGGATGAGAGTCCCCAGTTTCTGCTCTGGCTGAGCACGCATGCTTTCTCTTCGTGTCCTTTTAAAAATTGCCACATGTTTGCGATGTACAATAAACACATCTCTCGTGGAAAGTTGGTATGCGCACATATCACATCTTTACCTTTTTGACTCCTCCCTCCCCTCTTGTCTTCCATTTCTGTCCGTCCAAGGCCCCCCCTTCTCTAAAGGAACACATCTTCATCCCTTTTCCTGTTTTTTTTTTTTTTTTTTTAATTTGGGATTCTCATATAAGAAAGACCATATGATATTTAACCCTCGGTGTCTGATTCATTTCCATTAGTGTTAGGAGAGCACATTCTTCCTAAGGAGTCCATAGGTGGTGATTCAGCAGGGCCTGGCCATGTCTTCCTGACCTGGAATGAGACTTCTGCAGGGGAGCCCTTGCTTCAGAGCTTCGCTCTGTGAGGCCTGAGGCTGAGGCTAATCTGCGTGCGCCCTGATGTGCGCCCCGAAGCTCCTCCTGTCAAACCTTGCTTCCTCCTTTTTTGGTCTTTTGAAGCCATTATGTCTCAACAGACTGACTGTGTTTCTAACTTGTCATCTCAGCATCTGCTTCCAAAAGGATGGGAACAGGACCAGTTCGGCCAAAAATGCAAACAAGACGATGTATTAAAGAGCACGTCTCCCTTTTCCCGGCACCCTTTGCATATTTCCATCTCCATCCCAAATCTGCCTACTACCTCTGCCCTTGCACGCACAATTATTTATTTATTTACTTGTGTTCGTACGCCTTTAGAGCATGTAATGATCATGTTCCTGGTGAGGAGTTGGTACATGTACATAACTCATCTTCACTCATTTTCTTATTTAATACCCATTTCTTCCCTTTCCTCCTCCCTCCCTTCAAGTTTTGGTCCTCTTCCTATATGCAAAAGATCTATCTCACCACTTCCTATAATCTATCTTTTATTTTGGTCTCTATTTATGTTTTATTTCTCTTACAGGAGAAACCACATGATGTTTAAGCTTGTGTCTGATTTATTTCACTTAATATGGTCTCAAGGCATATCTGTTTTCCCACAAATGACTCAAGTTTATCTTTCTTTATGGCAGACTAGTAATCCATTGGGTATAAATATCACATTCTCTTTATCCATTCATCTACTGATAGACATACAGGATGCTTCCAAAATTTAGTTATTGTTAATTATGTGCCTAAAATCATGGGTGTTTAAACAAAGGTATTATTGTAATATGATGTCTTTAACTCTATTGGAAAGATACTTAGAAGGTGAAAAGCTGAGTTGTGGGCTGGGGATATAGCTCAGTGGAATAAGCGCTTGCCTAGCAAGCGCAGGGTCCTGAGTTCGATCCCCAGTACCGCAAAAAAAAAAAAAAAAAAAAAAAAAGAAAGAAAAACTGAGTTGCATGGAAATTTCATTTTTAATATTTTGAGAAATTCCTATACTGATTTCCAAAATGATGTAGTAATTTACATTCCCACCAGCAATGTAGAAGGGTCCCTTTCCCCCCACAACTTCACCAGCACTTGTTATTTGATTTCTTGATAAAGGTGGTTCTCTCTGGAGTAAGATACAATCTCAGTGTTGTTTTAATTTTCATTTTTCTAATGGCCAGCAATGTTGAGCATTTCTTCATATATTTATTGGCCACTTGAAGTTCTTCTGTGAAGTGTCTATTCTACCCCCATTTCAGTTGTCCATGTTTTGATTGGGTCTTTTAGTTTTTGGGGGGATCTAATTTTTTGAGTTCTTTATATATTCTAGGTATTAATCCTCTGGCTGAGAAGTAGCTGGCAAAGTTTTTTTCCATTCTGTAGGCTGTGTCTTCACTCTGTTGATTGTTTCCATTGCTGCATGCAGTTATTTTACACAAGTAAGGCCTGGCACTCAGACTTGATGGCCAAGAGGAAAGACTGCTTGGGCAGCTGCCTCTATCCACAAGTCATGAGCTGTGTGATGGAGACAAGCCTCAGCTCCTTCACTTGCCATCTCAGATAAATGTTAAGAGCAATAATTGCTAAGGGAGGGTTTAATAATTTTAGAGTTGTCAAAGTGTTTTTCAACCCATGTTATGCTTGCACCATCAGTGTATGATGTCTGAGTTTGGCTGCATCCTCAGTAAGACAATGTGTCAGTCATTCTAACACAGGATCTTGTTGTAGCTCTGACTTGCTTTTCTCCAGGGACAAATGATGTTGAGTATCTATTTATGTGCTTATTTGCCATATATAGATCTGCTTTGTTGATGTGTTCAAACTTTTTTCTATTCAAAAAATTAACTTATTTGTTTCTTATTACTGACATTGGATATAGATATTGTGTGTGTGTGTGTATATATATATATCAATGTAAATATTTTTATCAAATAAGTGATTTGCAAATATTTTCTTTCAGTCTAGGTCTTCTATTTAGTTTTCCTAGTAATATCTTTTAAATTGCAAAAGTTTTAAATTTTGACCCAATCTAATTTATCCATTTTAAATAAAATACATCAAATGTTTAATATCCAATAACTGCCTGTCTCAAAGTTATAATATCTTTTCTTTTCTTTTCTTTTTTATTTTTTGAAACAGCATCTCACAATCCTCATGCATCAACCTCCTGGAAAGCTAGGATTGCAAGGACATGTTCCTACATATGGATTTTCTATTTTTCTTCATGAAATTTTGTTACAGTTTTATGTCTGTTTATACCAGTGAGACACTTTATTTAATTCTTATATGATACAATATGTGGGCCAAAGTTTAGCTTTTGCATATGCATATCCGATAGTTCTACCATCCCTTGTTGAACTTACTCTTTTTCTCTGCTAAAGTGCCTTTGGCCCTCTGCCTGTATTTATGGCAATACCACATTGTCTACAGTGTGGTAGCTTTGGAGTTAGTCTTGGAATAAAAAACTATCAGGCCTCTACTTTTGTTCTCCTTTGTCTAAGTTGTTTTGACTTAATGATATGGCTTTAGGAATAGATGTCAAACGAAGAATGTACACTGATGCATTATTTCTTGAAGATAATTTTCTTTATTTTTCCATTTTTTGAGACATCTTTTTGCTGTGTAGCTCAGTTAGGCCCTGAACTCCCTCTGTGGCCCATATTGGCCTTGAAGTCCTTGTCATCCTCCTGCTTCAGCTTCCCAAGTGCTGGAATTATAGGTGTGTATCAATGCTCAGCTGAGAGTTACTTTATGTCCAATTAGTATATCACTTTTGTGGGGGAGCTTGTTGGGGTGTTGGCCAGGTAATTGTTGAATGGATGCTCAATTGAAGAAGCATCTGTGATGGTAGCAGGTCCTTCTTTGACCACCAACCTGGAGAAAGCTTGTTGAGAGAATTTCTTGACATAATGCAATCAGCAGTCGCTCACATCCACTTAGCATAACACCTAAATCGTAGCTTTCTGAAACACTTCTTGCTGGATGGCAACATAATGGGAAGCTCACTGTAGCCGTCAGCATTTTTAATGAAGACCCCACTGAGCCCTCAGTACCTGAGCTTGCCACTCTGACCCTACCCTGAGGGACAGTGTGGCCTCATCACTGCTGCCATTGCTGTAACATCATCCATTCCCAGGAAGGATGTGGAGGACATTGGACCCTCCAGCTTTGCTAGGGGAGGAACAAGCTGCTGCAAAGAATGTGATGGGTTGCTACAGAAAGTGCGATTCTGAATCAGCCATCTGGAGGCACAGGGACTGCTGGAAGGGGTAGACCAGCTTCCAGGTGCTGGGAGAATGTCCTTAGGTTCACATTCTTGCACCATTTAGGAAGAGGAGATCAGGGTGACCTTAGAGACTGGCCACCGGAATATTTCAGGTAGAGCTGAAATTAATCAAAGCATCTAGACAGGCATGGAAGTCTGACACTGGATGACTGATGAGGGAAATACGGGAATAAGCAGGGGAGAAACAGGAGTGGATTACCACAGAGGCGGATGTATTTGGTATGTGCGGGAGCTCTGGATCAATTAATACAGTTAGCAGAGCTGATAAACTTTGGTTAGGAATGATATGCTTCATAAATACGGCATTTAAAGCATCTTTCTCTCTAACACCCTCAAAACCGTCATATTCAGATTGATTGTACAAACCTCCAGCCTTGGCTAGGAGCTAAGTACACAGTAGGTTATAGGAAGTGGCCCATCCCTTCCCCATGCAGCTGTGTAGAGCAACGTGAATGACTGAGAAATCTCATGTTCAACAGAGGCCCGTGATTGGAGCTGGTGGTCATTGGCAAGTCAGACAGGAAGGGAGTAACGGTCCTCATGGAAAAACAGCCAAGTGCTCTGAGAGCTCTTGCTCTCTTCGCCCTAGTCCTGTCATGGTTTGCCTGGAAGCTGACAACTAAACATGCATTGGAAGTTAACATTTACATGCCACTTAACGAACTCTCAGAAAACTTTGTTTACTCTGGATAATTGTTCCTTTCTTGTTGTTGTTGTACATAGTGCCTCTGATTTCCCAGTTTTAATGAGCTGCCAGGTTTCATTCTTAGGGAGGATAAAAACAGGCAATAAGTCTGTAAATAAAGAGGCAGATAAGTAACCACAAGTGAAAAAGTAAAATGTTTAACATTTAGATTACAAGTGTTTGATCAATGTGTTTGTGAGTCAGAATTAAATGTGCATCACATGTTTCTCGGATTTCGAGGTAAAAGTCATTAAGCCTTTCAATGATGTCTAACAGCACTGGGTATATTAGCAAAGTGTTGCTACATTCTTCTGAAAGCTGAGACCTTTGGCTGCTTAAGACCATCAGGAATGTTTTGAAAGAGTCATTCTTTTCTGTATGTCCTCAAGTTAGTTTGGACAGATTCTTACTAAGGCTTGATATGACCAGTCATTCTAATTGTAGCACGGAATAGCACATCCTATAGACTTCTGTTTGGGTTGGCCATATTCCTGAAGAAAAACTGTAATTTACTTTTTAAAATTATAAGTAAAAATAAAAGCCCATACAGTGGTAATTGGTTCGTGAACTTAATTTGCTCTGTGATTTGGAAAAGATGGCCACGTTTCTGTTTGTGTGGGAAAGATGGCCTTGGTCATGTCTGTCACCCAATGCGGAGTTTGCAAACAAAAGCAAAATTTTGCCAGACACTTCTGTTTGTGCACCAAACTGCTGGCAAAGCATGTGAAGGGTTCCTAAGGAAAGCACAATTTCTAACCAGGCAGCTGGAGGCACAGGAACTGCTGGAAGGAGTAGACCAGCAAACAAATCTTTTGTGAACCAAGGCACCACTGTATTGTCCCGTGCAATAGAAATCTTCTGCAGATTATTGTTCCAAAAGAAGTCCTCATCTTACACTTACCAGAAACATGATGTTCCCAAAGGATAAAGCCAGCAACAATTTGACCAAGGATGCCCTTAAGTTGTAGTCTATGGATTCCCATCCCAAAAGGTTAGTCGTAGAATGAATGAAGTAACCACATCTGTCTACACCAGGTAGGTTGATCTTATTATACCTCTACAAGTTTGGTACCATTAGCCTTATTTTTCTAAGGGAGGAGTTGAGGCTGAAAGCTAGGAAATAATTTTCTAGGGCTTGACGTTCACTAAGGTGTGGTGAGAATTCGAAACCTACAACTGACAGTGTTGAGCTCTGTCTTTCCATTACACCAGCTGTCTGCTGTCTGAGGAACTCTGCATGGGGTAGATTTTTAAGTAAAGTCATTGTTACTTTCACTGAAAGAATCTGCTTTGCGCTCCCTGGAACATTTAAAAATATCCATCATCCAAACTGACATGGTCCTGACAGTTACTGAATCTTGCAAGCAAACAGGGTCACAGATTTCCAAGAGAATGTCTAGAAAAGCTTCTTTATTCTTGATTCCCAGGGCTAATATATTCATAATATTTAATTTATTAGGGTCAGTACAGCCTCACAAATAACAGAGAGGGAATTTAAATGGATTCCATTGGTGCATATTGCTGTCTGCTTCAATTACGAGTAAATGAAATCCCAAGAAGATAATTTAACATTACACTACACTTGGAACCTAACTTGATTTCTTTATATTTATGATAAATATTTTAGATCAAACTGTTGTGGAAATGAGATGTACATTTGACTTGCTTTATACTTGAAATATCTATTAATTGTATGCAATTGTTAGTTCAGTATTATGACTGCATTAAAAATAAGAGCGTTAGTGGTGCTTCTTATTTTAGTCTTTGTGTGCTTTGGGAGTTGAAGCAAGTCTTGTGTTTCTTTTTTCTCATTTGATTCAGAATCTTGGTCAATGACTAATAGTCCCTGTAGTAATCTCTCCATCTTCAATATGAAAGTACCAGCTGGATTTGGTGGTGTACACATACAATCTCAGCATGTGGGAAGCTTGGGCAGGAGGATCACTATCAAGTTTGAATCCAGCCTATACTACATAGTGAGACCCTGTCTCAAAACAACAACAACAACATAACAAAACCAATAAAGGATTTGTCCACAATTAAGCTAATTCTTAGATTGATGATGATATCATTTGAGGGAATATACAGCTCTTGATGAATAATAATAGCAACAAAATATTTATTTTTATTTTATTTTTATTTTTTATTTTAGAAACATAAAAGTACAAAAACATATTGACAAACAGACACCCATTATCATAGAAAATAGTACAATCACAACTAATCTATAGACAAGGTGATATGGTCTCAACAGTTGTTGTTGCTTTATCCATTGATATCTTCGAATTGTAGATGTATGGACCCATATACAGACATGCAAATTTAGTCAGAC